>NAGG01001483.1:0-17394 GCA_003031705.1 Calonectria naviculata
AGGTCAGCATGGGTCATAACACTCTTAGCTGGTCTTTTAACTCATGTGTTGACGCATACTCAATCAACAGTCACTCAAAAGTCGTCTCACAATTCAAACCCGGTCCATCATGATACTAGCTTGCCTGTTTTCTTTTTCTGACTCTCTTTCAAACTAGAACCACACGACTAGGTGTCATGGAACTATCGGTCCAATCATCATGCGCACTGAATTTGGTTCAGTAAGCTGAGCTACTACTACCAATTGACTTGTGGCATGCATGAGCCAGTCCCCATGCTTCTTGAGCTAGCCCGCATTAGCTTGCCAGCTAATGAATTGTAAGTTGATTTAAATAGAGATTTCATAACAATGCATCCCCTTCCTCTCAACCAGTTGCTCCCGGCAAACACTCGATACAACAAGACGGTCTAACTCAGAATCTTCAATCAAAATATACAAATATCTATCGCAATTTTGTCACCGCCACAAGCCGGTGCCTTGGGCCAGACTCTATTAAATCTGGCAAGAAGCTTAAATGGTACAAGCGATGATATCTTTTATAATGCAAGAATTGTCGGGCAAAGACACATTCATGAATTCTCGACCATATGACAGTATGCGACTCATCAATCTCTGCTTGAATGTTTTCGATGTCAACCTCGACGACACAATCTACAAAGAGACTTTAGGGCTTCATTGCATCGAGAAGCAGTCAGAGAGTAGTATTGTCTGTCACTGCCGCTGTCGCATGAACGGCTACGGCAAAAGTAAAATGAAACCTCCCCTAATGCATAGTGTAACTGTGGATTATATCCCATTTGACAGCTTCATTCTCTGGTTTTCAGCGATTCAAGCACACAGAGTACATTTAGTGCTCCCTCCTACCATGTGGGTTGGAGTTCATACTAATATCCTACGCAGTGTATATTTTATCTGAATCTAGCATATTAGGACTGGTACTGGGATTGGTACCAAATATTCTTCGCCCATTAATCCGTAGTAACGTGATTGCGCCAAACCGGATAGCGATAGCCCAGGAAATAGAACCCTCAGCCAACTCAGTTTTTTTTTTTCTTCCAATTTGAAGAAAAGTCGCGACGATGTGAGTCGTATCACTTTCTGTTCCCTTCTCTCTTGGCCTTGAGCCTCTATCTGAAGACTGATTATTACTGCTGTTCGCCTCTACAGATGAAATATCCCCGAGACTTTGGGGTGTTCTATGACGTCAAAAATGAATGGGCGGGTAGCATGCACCACATGGAGAGCATCTCATAGTTTCTGTGCAAGGTGTCTGTGCGCCCCTGCAAAGATGTACAGTCATTGTTATCAGTAGCATGTGTACACGTGATTACAGTGGCTTAAGGTAACGAACAAAGGATGACAAACGTGTGTACCGCCTTGACGACTGAGAAAAGAAAAATGGGGTAAAATGGGGGGACCGACTAAGTAGGGCCGAAAACATTAGCTCTCCGGCCATTTGCTGCCTGTTAGGCAAGGTTAGCAGGTACAGCGGGCCGATTCCTAGAATTAGACTTGCGCCTCGCTGCGGTCCGTATGTACAGATCATTGCGATCTCAGCATGGCCGTAGCTCAATAAGATTCAATACCCAATTGATATGAGCCTAGTGACTTCTCTTGAAGATACCAGAACTTGACGGGTGGCATTATAAGAAAGACAAATCGGATATTTTCGACTCTGAATCGGCACTGGTATCCGTGACTTCTATTGCCCCACACTCAGCATCATCATGAGCTAATGCAACGGTTCCTTAAGTGGCTCCAGGGGCGGTGAGAACCACTTGGAAAATATCTCATATCAGCTAAAAAGCAATTGACCCCGCCTCTTCGATACTTCCGTCAATTAACGATCCATTTCATTCACAAAACAACTAAAATATCATCAAAATGGTTTACACAATCGTTGTTCACCTTTACGCCAAGGATGACCAGGAGTGCATCGACAAATTATCCGCAAAACTCATCGAGGCCAGTCGTGTCTACTCCAAGGACACGGAAACAATCTCCTGGTTCGTCATGCAAGACCACATTGACAAGCGAGCCTTCACCATTGTTGAGCGTTATGAGAAAGAAAGCGTATGTGTTTGCAACCGTTTTCCATGTTTTTCTTTCAAGCAGGTTCAAAGGCTAACCCTGAATCTTGTGGGAGTTTCAGAGTCAAAAGTACCACCTTGAAAACCCTTACTGGAAGACCTTTGATCCATATGTGATCCCCCTGCTCGAAAAGCCCATGGATCTAAGAAGGTTCCATGAGCTAGACACCAGCAAAGACGTTGTAGTCCCTAAGTAAAGAAGTAATGGATTCCATATCATACGTGGGTCATCAAATTACCGTCTATTAAACCAAATTCATCCATTCGTCTCTCTTCCAACTCAATGACATTTCAACTTTGGGTGAGACTTTGATTTGGGGGCTGCGTGTAGCACAATATAAACTGCTTGTCTCAATATCAGAAATCCAATGATATCAGAAGAAACATACAAATTCGTGGCGTATATAAATAGCCAACCTAATCTTTCCATTATGCTCCGAGAGGTCTGTTATAGAGCGTGAGGGCAAGCTCACTGATTTTACCCTTAATGGCAGTTGGCAATGTCCAATTTAGATTGTTTGGCTTTCAACACCTAGTCCAAATAATTTGGTCTTCTAACAACTCAGTCAAAAGCTCCACCGCTTGATGGTGCACCGACACCAGGAACAGGCATGAGTATATATCTTAATCATCGCTCTTGCGCCGCGTGCCCCGCGCCCCCCAATATCAAAGGCACTGTAAATTCTCTTCAACAGATATACTGAGCACGGCCACATCTAGTCAGGACTTGATATATAAATAAACAGGTTCGCTTGGCTGACAAATGACTCAACGACAAGATATGACCGCGCAAGAATATATCCAAACAGTACAACGTACCCTAGAAACTTGTAGACATTAAAAAATGCATTTTCGTCAAGTGACTCATAATCGAAAAATACTTGGGAGATCTTTGAACCAACATATGTCAGGATGAAAAATATAGGCATCGTAACAATAATCTCGATGGATGATATTTTCCACAACAGTGCCTCAATCCCCGAGTCAAATCTATTATTCAACGCAATGAGGTGAATACATCCGTATAAGCCAGGAAGAACCAGCAAGAGGGTTAGCAGAATCGGGCTGCTGAAAATGAAGTGAAGAATCTGATCCGGATTGGCCAAGCTGTCTCCAGTATATTGAAAGTTGCCCGCCGACCGAGTAAAGGCATCATGGAAATGCTGGTCCTGGTAACGTACCTACAAGTTCTGTGGATGAAATAGTTCCGGGTGATCAAAAGGACCATCGATCAATCCAACTGCCCTGATCACGCGTTCCCATCGGACGATATCGGCAGGCTGCAAGTCAGCTGTCGGTGGAACTGGTTCAACCTCAAGCGCTTCCGTGATCCACACGCCCTGCAGAATATCCCAGGGATCATTATAAGAATAGTCGTTGAACCAATCTGGCAAGACACGACGTTGGATTATCTCTGCTTGCCAGACCCATGAGCGAGCAACTATTCCCAAACCCAAGGGGATTATGGCTCCTCCTGCTTTTAAAATGCAGAGGTTTCCTTCTGACTGCATCCATTCAATTGATTTAACTTTGAAATCTTCATCGGTCACATATTTGTACTCATTCAGGTCGGTTGGGTAAATCCAGACAAACGCTGCCAGGGATCTGCCTGCCACCCTTTCGGGTAAATGATGAATTCGTCACTTTTCCGGAAATGAAACTGCTCTTGGACCATGAGGGCGACAATGGAGAGAAATTCGGTCGTGTCAACTGCCATTGGATCCGTGATATCTTTTAGTTTTTAGAGTCTTGTAAGCACCAATTTGAGCGTTCGGAACCAGAACTTCTACCCTCATCCAGAACACGAACATGACGAGGGCACAGACAACATGCACCATGGTGTGAATCTCCAACAGAGATACAGGCAACCCATAGACTTTCCGGACCGTGCATTGAGTGTCCATCCATAAAACCTGGGCTACGATGATGAACCTCTGTAGCGTATCTGCGTTGCTTTTGTCATCGACCAGAGATTGCGGTACTGGGATAAAATGACCCATTCTCGCGAGCTGAAGTACCCCGTTTTCAGAGCGCCGAAGACTTCCAGATTCCAAGCTGCCTCTATCGGCCTCTTGAATGGTATGGGATTGGACATCTCGAAGTAGGCCAAACTGGCGGGCGGTTGGTTGGTGTTGTGCCAATGGGTGGAACTAGATGTGCTTTGCCTATCTAAGCATAGCGCTGTGGGTTTTGACCAGTCGAGCCGGCACTTGGCTTGGGCAAAAAAGATCGAGAAAACATCCACAATCAAAAAAAAAAATTTGACATATGTGACATATGAGGCAATGATTCCCTCTCGCCAGGAATTAAACCCAGGCCTCGAGAGTAAGGAATGAAGAGCTTGCATACCGACCAGTATAAGTGAGGGAAACCTTGCAAGTTTGCCAATAGGGCGCTAAGATGAAGAGGAAGAAGCTGACATCAAAAAGACAAAAGGTTTAACTGACTTGGATAGTCAGTGGCTGGATCTCTCCCGCCGGGAATTGAACCCGGGTCTCAAGCGCACTTATAGGAAATGACAAGCTTGCATACTGACCACTATACTACGGAAGATTCCAGGCGTTTGAATGCCTGTGTAGTGTGGGGGATTGTGGTGTCTGGAGGTGTAATTTCATACTAAATCCCCTGACCATTGATTGGGTGGGGCATACGTCGACTTTACAATTTGTATCAAACTACCCTATACCTAGTGAGAATTCCGGGCAGAATTCATTATTTTGAATGCAGCTTTCTGGAAGATCCCGTCCATTCAAATACACGGTAATTATCCCTTGAGATCCCAGTTCTATCTGATGACCCATGTCGTGATCTGCTGGGAGAGTTGGTTGAGTCGCACAGGCTCAGAACAATAGAGCCAACTCATACGCATGGACCAGAACTTCCATTACATTGCGCTCTCGTACATACATGACTCTTTCCCCCGCTCCCTATCAACACATAAACACCCAGAATGTATCCAGTACCTGAGCTGCAGACCAAGGTGTACAGAATGGACAGGTGTCCACCAGCAAGACAGACGACATCCACCAAGTGCCGGGTATCGACGAGTAGTATAAGATCTCCTCTCAAAACACGTACTATAACACAGTTGCTAGCTCCCCTCAGCAACTTCAACCTCTCCCGTTTGCACCAACAACACACTCCCTTCTAAAAAGAAACACGGCCCGAGCGAGCCTTAATAATATTGTCCCTGATTACCGGGCAAACACCTTGACGACACCATCGCCTCCAGCACTCACCACCCACTTTCCATCCTGGCTCCAAACACAGGCGCAGATACCTTCACCCCGCATAACACGGTGACTGGTTACCTCTTGAGTGCATGTGCGCTTCTCCAAGCTCCAGAATCGGAGCGACGCGTCGTGACCAGCGCTGACCAGTTCGCGGCCGTCGGGGCTGAGCGAGAGACTCGAGATGGCGTCAGGATGGGCAATCATGTTATATGTACATTGGCCTGCAGCAAAAATTAGCCTTCTCTGAGTCGGTCCCGAGAAACACGAGATACTTACCGCTGTTGGCGTCGAAGAACCTGACGAAGCGATCTTCGTGCCCAGAGATGATGGTTCCCTCGACTCCTGACCCGGCCATTGACCTACTTCCACCTGTAGCTCCGGTGCTGGTTTCCTCCTCACCCATGTTGCCGCCGTGTTGGCTTGTCTGATCTAGGCCGAGCGTCGTGGCAGCGACAGCATTGACGCTGGTCTTGATAGTCCCGTCGTACGTTTCCAAGCTGTCCATGTTACCGATGCGGTCGCCGGTCTTTGTGTCGTAAACGATGATGGAGGCATCCGAATATGACACGACGAATGACTCTCCCGAGTTGCCAAGAGGTGTGATGCACGTTGGGGTTGCCTCTGGGTTATCGGGTCGATTAATGCTGTGGACTAAAGTATGATTAAAAGGCGAGTTCGACGCCGTGGTCGGTTGGGGCGAGTTGGAGAAGCCGCTGCCAGAGCTCATCGAGTTGCCACGCACGCGTCCTCCGCGTCCAGTCATGGCTCGGTTTGTTCCAGGTTGGGGCGAGCTGAGTTGGGGAGGCGCGCTCACAGACCAGAGTCGAACTGTGCCGTCGGCAGCACCAGAAACGACAAGGATTCTGTCTGTGCTGCCGTATGGGCTGGAGCTGCCAAAGATAGAGCCCAGCGTGGCGGGAAGAACACAGAGCGCCCAAACAGCGTCGGTGTGTCCCTCCAACGTAGCCTTGGGATCAACCCTGCCACGCTCCCACACACGAATGGTCGCATCTTGGCCGCCGGAAAATATCCAGCCGTCGCCTATCGCACGACCACCGGTGGAGAAGTTGGGGGCAGGGGACCACGAGGTCAGGCTGAGGACGGCCCCCGAGTGGCCGCGGTGGGTGAAGTTTGCCGTGACATCGAGATCCGACACACCAGCGGGGAGTCCGGCGTGGCCATCCAGCCTGGGAATGTGGAAACGCTTGATCATGCCGTCGTCGCCTGCCGTACAGATCTCGGGCTCGCCAGGGCTCCCGCCGCCGGAGAAGATGATAGTCCGGACAGTGTCGAGGTGTCCCCTTAGACCAAATCTCAGCTTAAAGCTGCCGCTCTCTGACTTTTGAGCACCATTGAAGGATAATTCGTGATCGGTACTGCGTCTCCTCGACATTGAACCCTTCCGGCGGTGAGAGCCCGACCCCCTACTGGGTGATTTGGGGAGATTATCGGCGGTAGGGAAGATGTCAGTGTCAGGCCGGGTTGGCGCTTGGTTCGCCTGCGATGTACCAGGCTCGGGAAATGTTCCCTCGGGGAATTCCCACCCGTCGGACTCGGGCGCCGCCATTCGCTTCTCCCTTGGTTCAGCGGGATCCTCCATGCCGCCTAGAGCCTCGGCCGCGTGGTTTGCCTGGGGAAGTTGCTCTTCGGTGGGACGAGGGGCAGAGGATGGGGGCCAGTCATTCGAATTCTGGTACAGAGAGGACTGGTGATCCCCAGACGACCTGACCATGGGTTGGGGCTGTAGCTCAGACGCCTTCTGGGCGTAGTGCGAGGGAGGGGGCTGCATCGGGGGAGCGTGATTCGGAGGAGGGGCCCTTGGGTTCATGTCCTGGACGTGGTTCTGGGCGGGCCTCGACGGCAGCTGGAACCTCTCCATGGGCTGAGGAGCAGGCATACCGTATCCCTCCACCTCTCGCAGATCTTCAATCATGGGTAATGGCGGTGACTCGCGCGGCGGTTGGGGATTGGCAGGGGTAATCATTAGGTACATGAACTCGGACTGGCACTGGTCTAGGAAGGTCTTGAGGTCTTGCCGTTGCGCCTCCTCGTCGCCTCGGTCGATCTTCTCGCTATCGATGCCATCGACGCCGGGTATCGGTTGCGTCTCGATGGTAGCTGGGCAAGCGGGCAAGTTCAGCGCTGGGCTTGCCGCGGATGGGTTGTTGTTGAACCGGGGGATGAACTCACATCTTAGCTTTTCCTGAATCTTGGCTGCCCTGTCATTCCTGGCGGCCTCGTCGGCGTCTGTGGCAGGCGTGCCCTTGATCTGGGCGGCCTGCTCCTTGACCTTGCGCTCGAGGATGGAGACGTACTTTTTGAGGGCGCGCTGGGTTGCATCTGCCCGACGGGCCTGGCCCTCGAGGTTTGCGATGCGACCCTTCATCTCCTGCTTCTCAATCTCCCATGCGTTCCTGTCGCGCTCGTGGCGGTGCCATTCCGTCTGCAGGAAGCGCATGACACCCTGTAGGGTGTACTCGGTGGCCTGGGGCAGGTTGGAGTTGTTGCCCTGCATCATGGGTCCCATCTCCATGCCTCCCACGCCGTTGCCAGCATTTGGGCCCATCGCGGCGCGACTGTTCAATTGGACGGGTGCATCGAGAGCGAGCGACTACGAGCAGAGACGAGCGTGCGGCACTCGCTCGCGGAATGACGACAGGCTGCAGTGGGATTGGACTGCGGTGAACGAAGGAGCCAGCCGATGCGAGGGGGAGAGGGCGTCGAGGCAGGCCGAAGCGTTAATCGGTGGAGGTGGGGGTCGTGTCGATTTGGGGCAGCTCGGGCGTCGGGTCGTGTCGTGTCGTGGCGTTGATAAGGGGGGCCGTGGTGATGGGAGAGGCAGGATGGCGATGGCGATGGAGATTCCTTTTTCCCTGCCAAAGCTCTAGCCAGGTGTCTCTCCCTCTGGAACAGGGACAGCGTTAGTCGGTGCTGGTGCTGGCGCTGCAGCAGCTTGCCGCCCGCTGAAATTTCAACCAATCAGCGGGCGTCTCGGCCCATATGAGGCTGCCAGGCATCAATTTTGGGCCGTTGTTTTTGGTGTGGACAAGCGACACAAGCGATGCTCCCCCCTGGACGGGCTCTGTGGACAGCCCTCTGACAGCCAGCCCTGCAGCGGTCGCAGTTGCGGTCCCTGGATGGAAGCGCAGAGAGATGGAGCCGGCGGCGACCAACAAACCAACGAGCATCACACGAGTGGGCAGGCATGTGTCGGGTTTTGCACCGCACACCACGTCGTCAAAACTGGCCTCTCTGTCCTCTTCATCTCTCATAAGCCCAGTCCCGTTCCTGGCCGCCGGCTCGTCAGCCACGGCACACGGCACAATGAAGTCGTTGAACCATGAAGCTGGAGAGATGGAACTGTTCTCCTTAAACCCAAATGCCAAACCCCGCGCCAACGGGCGTCGGCTCCCTAATTAAAACTCCAGCTCCTCAACCTCCATTCCGCATCCCAGGCACGTCTTCACCGTCATCCCTTCGGCATTCTCCACTGTCCGCCCCCACTCGTGCACATGCTTGCCGCCGCCGATGGCATCTCCAAACTTGCTCGCCCCGGACTTGCTCAGCGTCCCCGCCTGTCGCCGGAATGCATCTGTCCGTGTCTTCCGCTTCAGATCTAGCAGCTTCTCCTTGAACTTGGCCTCCTTGCGCGCCTTCTTCTGCGCTTCTCGTCGCTCGTACTCCTCGTCCAGCGCCTCCGCCGACCCCCATTTCGTCTTGACGGCGTACTCCTCAACCTGGCACCGCAGGAACAGCATCATGTCGTGCCAGTGGGACTTGTGCGGGTTGGGTTTGTTCAGGTGAGGCAAAAGTTCGGGATCTCGTAGTTCGGCTGGAGCCCCGTAGTTAGTAGCTGTCATGATTCGGTCGCAAGGGCGGCATCGACTCACGATCTGTCAGGAGGTAATCTTCTTTACACTCCGTCTTGGTCAGGAGCGAGTATTTTTCCGGAAACTTGTCTTTGCACTTGTGGCACACGCAGATGTGAAAGACCTCCTCCCAGACAAAGTCAATCTCTAAGCTACTGCACTCCCGGCACTTTTTCCTCTTCTCCTCGTCATCGAGTACACTCAGTCCCGGCTCATAGGGGCCGGCTTTTCGCCTTTTCAGATCACGTATCAGCTGCAGCCGCTCCCACTCCTCCACGCTCATGTGCTTCGGTCGCTGCACCTCGTCGGCCCCGGGCTTCTTGCCGCCAACGAGGGCGTAGTTGTGAGGGTCGTCCTCGGTAGTCAGGAAACCACCCTTGGTATCCGTCATTGCGCTCATATTGTAGTCGACAAACTTTGCGAACTTGCGTGCCGGCCTGAGGGCCTCCTCGGCGCCCTTGTTGCGCCCATCGCGGTTTGTCCCCGACGAGGCACCGCCTGTCGATATCGAGTCGTGCGCTCGTTTCCCGGCCGCCGTCCTTGTGATGCGGACATTGTCTGTAGGCACGAACCCGGAGGCCGACTTGGGCACCTCGGGCGCATTGCCGGCCGCACGCTGTTCGGCCTCACGCTGGTCTCTGATTGCCTTCGCCCGAAGTCGGTTCTCCTCCTGCATGTTGTGTTAGCACCAGGGCGTATGCCGCAGCAGCCCGACGGCTCGTAAACCTACTATGCGCCTGGTAACCTCTGGCGTCGGTGGCGAGGTGACCTTGGAGGCTCTGGATGCCGACGGCGGGGTCGATGGTCGTTCCATCGTAGTCAGACTAGATGCCGTAGCAAGGATGGTGTAAGAGTAAGCAAGATGGCAGGTGCTGGCTGAATCAGGTAGTAGCCGAGAACTGGGGGGGCCAAGGTGCAGCTCAGGAACAAACAGGATGCATGTTAAGGATCAAGATGTGGCGGAGGGGCAGATCGCGACGGCGCACACTTGTGGTTGGGCATGTCACCAATTAACGCGAGAAAACGTGACCTTCCAGAGCCCCCAACTGCACCTACGGACATATTTTATCCCCACGTTGCAACTTAATTAAGCAGGTTGCTTACGCTCCTGACTTTTTTTCGCCCAAAAAGAATACGTCGTATTTTTGCAATTCCTCATGCGATTGAACTCCTGCCCGGTCCGGTCAGTACGAGCCACACCCTATTCGGTGGCGGCTATATATAGAAAGCGTGGGAATTGAGCCACGGCCAGAGTCAGAGACGCAGGCGAGACATGTAGGTTGGGTGGTCAGATGCCAAATGAATTACTATTTCCTCGGGTCATTTGATATAGATATTGTACAATTAAGGTCCACACGAAGCCACACCCCAAGCGAACCACCACATGCAGCCTTATCGAAAAAGCCCTGGAGACCTTCCTCATTAGACACGTCGACGCAGCATTACTCCTCCTTGGCACCGCCGCGGCCGGCGCGCTCGGCAGCCTCGACAGCCTTCTTGTCGCTCTGGGCCGGGCCACCCTGCATGGCGCTCATGAAGCCCTGGGGCTGCTTGAAGGGGCGCTTGAGGTCGCCCGAGGCAGGCTGGCCCCAGACGTGAATCTTGACCATGTTGTTCTCGAATGCGCTCTTGAGGGGGATGATGCTCTGGATGAGTAGGGGGTTTGTGTACTTGAGGTAGAGGTGCATAAACGCCATCATGGCGATGCCCATGAACTGGCCGCGGAAGGCGGTACGGATCTGCTGGCTGTCGTAGGCGTGGATTGTAGTGGTGACGAGCTTGCCCTCCTCAGTGGAGCCCATGGGGGCGGGCTCGACATACTTGAGGGTGGTCAGGTCTGCGGGAAGGAAGCTGAGTTAGCAGACCAGTTGAAACAGCCCAGGGATGGTTTGGGGTTGGGGGAGCGGGCTGGAGACGTGGACACGTGCGTACCCTTCTTCTTGTTGATGGCGAGCTGGACGTAAAAGTAGAGGCCGGCAATGATGACGTTGCTGGCGAGGTAGAGGGCGCGGACCAGGTTGAGAGTCTGAGGGTCATCGAAGGGGATTCGCTTGGCGACCTGGGTCATACCAAGGATGATGGCGAGGTTGATGCTGTCGCAAAAGTCGTTAGCACTTGGACATCTGAGGGACGACAGCGCGGCAGCATGCGCTGGGCCGCGTGTGAGCGGACGGGGATAGCGAAGCGCTTACATCTGAGGGCTGATGCCGGCCATTTTGACAAAGAAGAAGCACTGAGGAGGAGGGATGAGGCGGGTGAGGGACAAAGGGGTGCGTTTGGGCGGAGAAGAGTCGTTGTTGTGCGAGGTGGGAGAAAAGGACAAAATCGTCAAGGACGGACATGGGCACCTTTCTGGAATTGGGTGCGTGTCTTGCTGGCCTTTGTGCCACGCCCGCACGCTGAATGGCCGGCGGGCTGTGGCTGTGGACCGCTGCTGGCAGCACCATTTCGGACGTGGCGGGTGTTCTGGGCGCCGCGGTGCGAATGGTTTTTCCGAACCCCCAGACCGTCGATCGGGGCCCGGTGCGCCTGTACGACACGCTGGCGCCGGGGCCTGGCGATGGCGCCATTTCTCTGCCCTTCTCACGGCTTCCATGGCTTCCACCTCTACGGAGCAGTGGTTTGCTGGGAGGCCCAGCATTCATTACAACACCTCGCCTTCTTTTGAAAAGGCCAGGATAGCAGATGATGTTGCTACTCTCCATGTGGACCAATGCCATTTGGCTGACTTGGCTGGAAAGACACCCTGCTATCCGCTATACTTAGCAAAAAGGCACACGCAGCAGCAAGCGCGTTTAGGTAGGCAGGTGGGTATGTTTGACGCTCTGATCAAGTCCGCGTATATTTATTTTTATCCATCAAAGCCGCCTTTGGAAACATGGGAGACAATCCTTTAAGTTGCATTGATTGTCAAACCCCAATTGGTAGTCGTTCTAGCCCGCCCTTGCTTCTCCCTTGGTATGAGCCGACAGGTAAATTGACAAGGGGACCAGACTGTCTTCAAATGCCGGTGCTTAATTGTGTAAACTCACCTCAACGACTTTCTGTCTTTGAGACGAGTAGTCTGATGACCCAAAGGCAATGGGAGTTTGCTGGCCCCTTAGACAATGCCGCCTTGCATGGCTAGTATAACATATTTATGAGGGGCGAGAGACCAACTCGTCCTTCCAAAGAAACGACAGTAACATCATCTTGACGTCCCAAACCAGACTTCAGTTAGCAAACGAAGGAGCCATGTTCTTCTCCATCTTTCGATCTTCACATGCCCCCAAGAGATCATCCAAGTCTCACCCAAGGGACGCCGGCCATCGCCCGCACAGGGGGTCCTTTGACCGTGGTTCACCTCCATCTCGGCGATCCTTTCCATCTCATGATCGCCGTCAGCACAAGGCAGACAGATGCTTTGAAGAGGACCAGCATCGTAGTCAACGCTCCGGTAGGTCTCACCGGGACGCGAGCCGAAGCTCCCACCCCACGACCTATGGCACCTACATCTTATCCATCGAGACCGAAGGCAATTACAGAAACATGGACCCCACAGCGTGCCGTTGCAATTGCTGCCCCCATCCATGTAGCGTCTTTCGAGGCTCAAATGTGCATCAAGACGATCCTGCTCACCACCACCGCCACGATGTTCGTGTCTCGGCACCCAACAACCGGGCATGTGACTCGACCCGGCAAACCAAATCCTCTCGCCGCTCATCCCATCGCGGGTCTTGAGACTGGTTGGTGTCGAGTGGGCAGCGTTTCATCGACGACGAGCACGTCTCGAGCGGATCTGCGCGCTCGCGGCGAGGGTCAGTTGCAATGTCCACCACCACATCCGTGGACAGTATCCGTGGGCATGATCCTGTATTGTTTAGCCCCCGACAGCAGGTGCGCCAATGTCGAGGTGACTTGGCGCAACGGAAGAAGCGAGCGTCTAAGCAGCGAAGTGCGAATCGATGGCCTCGTACGCTTCGCCAAGCGCCTCAAGATCCAGGCCAAGAGCGAGCCCGCTGGACTCACGGCTAATGGACTCGATAAGAGAACGAAAATAATAATCACAATAATAACCCCAGCCCTCAGCTACGTGCTGCGGTTCAGGCTGTGCTTGAGTCGGCACCAAGTGACTGACGGGGTTGAAGCAAGCGAGATGCAACGTGGGCTGGGTTAGAATAGCAAAAAGAGAAGCACAAGACAAAATAGACGCATCTACATGAGCCGGTTCGGACCGAGTTGAAGTCAAACATGCCGTCACGGCCTCCACAATCTGCCTAATCCAACCCCTCGTGCCCCTCAAGCGTGAACCATGGGTTTCGGGGATAGCTGGAGGCGCTGCGCGAGGCTGAACAAGTGCCGCGGTGTGCATGATCCTTTTGGTGCCATCGTCAACGACACGAGCGCGCCATTGTCGACCAACAGTCGACTCACAACCCTGGAAAACTGCCACTTCCCCCAGGACGGCACGTGCTCCCCACCTTTGATATTCCTTCAGGTGCCAGGGGCTTTGCTCGCGTTGGGAGCAACGGAATTCCGTACGTGCACGAAAAAGGAAATCGCACAAGAAGGGGAAAACCTGGACCCCAAAAATAAAGGGCACATTACATTGTGATGTGTATGCATGCGCGGGAAGGCGGGGACAGGGCAGGCCCCCGGGGGGTCGCAACCCCCCTGTCCGCGGTGGTATTTTACCAAATGGCGAGTGAGTCAATGCACTCTGCTCGTTGCTCGAATGGTGCCATGCCGTCCCCGGGGCCTGGCCCGTTGGCAATGGGGATCCCAAGGCCGCTGGTGTGGAAACTGTGGAGGCTTTTGCCTAGATTATGGTTGAGCTTGGGCGAGGTTCGTGGCCGTGTTAAGCCCGATATAGTTTTGGCCCAGTGGGCTTTTGCAGGCGAAATATTGGCTAGCTCTGCAACGGGCGAGGTCACATGGGGGCCGTTTGGCTCCCGAAAGGACCCCATCTCGATTATTTGGCTTTTTTCGGCCGAGTCATTTCGAGACCCAGTATCATGCTCAGATAGCCGGAATGATCGCGCAGGATGCAAATGCTTCCCCCCCGCCGGGGAGTCAGACAGACGGAGACAGAGAAGGCGACAGATGCAACTGTGGCCACAGAGAGAGAGAGAGGGAGCGAGCAAGAGAGAGAACGAGCAAGCGAGAGAGCATAGCCTCGCGGTGGTTCCCCCCCGAGCACCCGCGGGCCTTATCCCATTCGCCCGACGGCCATACGTCAAGCAACTCAGCTCAACACAGGAGGATCACTATACCTCCTCGTCGATGGAACGTTTTACCAGCGACAGCGCCTTACAGGGTCGGGCCTGGCTCTCCCAGGCACACGGGTGGGGAGGCTGCCGGGTCCCCGCCGCTCCCATTCCCCATTCAAGCGCCGCTCACCCCACGTCGCAGGGCCAGTCCAGACGCTGCCGCAGGCAGGGGGACCGTAGCGCAGCCGTAGCGCAGTCGACGGATCGGGTGTGCCTTCAGTCAGTTCCAGAGATGGAGAGTGAGAGTGCGATAGGCATTGTTGCACGCACAACCATACCACTGCTCCTGTCCTTGGTGGTTTACGCCAGTCACTCCCGCCAGGTCTTGTGGCCCTCCCATCTCGTAAATTTCACGTCGCGGCCGTCTGTCTCAACCGCCTATACGGGGCGAATCAGCCACCGTCACACCCTCTTTCGAACGTGTGCCTCTCTCTCTGCCTCTCTGCCCGCGGGGCGAGCTCCCATCTCAGCCCGTCCTCGCCGTGACACCTTATTGGCAGCTATCAACCGCAGACGCCGGTGGAGGGAGAGAGCGAGAGCCCTATAAGCCGTCGTCCCCTTGTTTTTTCGCGCGTGCATTCTTACCCGCTTCCACGGGCCTGGGTCATATGCAGTCAGAGCAGTCACGCCCTCCTGCGGCCATCTGCGAGCTGGCGTCACCGCGCCCAGGTCCCCCCGTGCTGGAGGGTGCGGCACCAGGGCAGTTCCCAGCAGGGCACTGCAGCGTAGAAGGAACGTCTCGCCCAGAAAAGTGCAAACTCGGTTGTCGCCATCTCCCAGAGTCCTGGAGGGGGAGGGGTGCGCGACTGGCAAAAACCCATCCGGCTAGCAGCTTGGGGTGTGGGACGGACCGGGGGTGAGCCATCTTGCTTGGGTGGGTTAGGGAGCGCGGGTAACCACCATCAACTCCGGCCTGGGACATGACATAGGCTCTCGCACCCCGGGGATTGGAGCCTAGATGCCTGGGCGGTGCGGCTCGGGGAGCGGGTACGCTGGTACGTAGAATCCCGGAGTCGTATGCATTTCCCCATTGAACGGCGTGTTCACGCCGTGCTAGAGGCCATGGAAGAGGCTTGTGAGAAGCTGCCAATTGAGCGGCACCCACCCTTGCAATTGGCGTGGATGCCTATCACTTATAAGAAGTCAACGATGGCCTCGATTCCCTATTTCAAGGCAACCAGCGCCAGGCCCAGAAAACCGCATCTGCCTCAGATCCATATTATCTTTTAGTACGGTACGCCTTGCGCTTCTTCCACATTGTGGCCTAGCCTATTGTTCCCAAAGCGAAGAAATCCGCCGCCCACTCCACTTATACAGCTCTGCACCGCAAGGCTGAGCCTATCATTCCACCATGTTTGGGACTTGGAAGTACGATCCCGAGACGGACGAGGTCCAGAGCGTTCGCAACGCCTTCGACCCCGTAACGGCCCGGTCCAGTTCGCACCAGGCCTGTGACCGCTGCCACGAGAAAAAGGTGCGTCTGTCCCCTTGTTTCATCCCATTCCGGCCACGGACGGGACGCACTCCCTCCCTCCCCGCGGACCAGGCCGCAATCTGTGGCTCAACACTTGACTTACACGACGGAAAAACATATGCTAACGCCATGCTCCCTAACAGCTCCGCTGCAGTGGAGACAAGAACGGTTGCGACCGCTGCATCGGCAACAACCTCCGGTGCGAGTACACGCGCTCGGGGTCCAAGTCGTCCCGCAAGGGCAAGAAGAAGGAGGAGAGCACGACCAGCAGCTCGGGTTCGGGCTCTCGCCGCGGTGGCTCCTCCAAGAAGTCGTCAAGCAGGCACAACCATCACGGGCACTCGTCGCGGTCGGCGACGACCCAAGACGAGGACGCTCTAGGCCAGTTTGACTTTTCGTCGCTGAGTCCAGAGGACGGCTTTGACCTGGGCATGCTGTCCGGGGGAGAGCAGTATGAGGCCGTTTCGGGCGGTGGCTATGCGGTGCCCGTGTCGGCGGCAGCCTCGCATGGCTACAGCACGCAGTCGCATGCTCCCGAAGTCAGCTACCAGTCGTGGGATGAGTACTCGCAATACATGACAGCATACGGCCAGCAGCCCGGCTATCAACAGCCTGGGGGGCAGCACTGGGGCGACTATGGCGACTATTCGCACCAGTAGGACCCTCCGCATGGGCCACCCGCCCGCCACTCTCGCTCGCCTGGGTTTGGCGATCAGGGTAAGCCGGGGCATCGGCGTCAGAACGTTGCGATGCTAAAAAGAGGACGGCGGTGGGTGGGGCCAGAGCGAGCGAGCAATAGACAGCGGAGACAAGGCTCTCTAGAGCCCCTATGCTGTCAACGACTTTGATACGACCCATACATGACGAGACGGACTTTTGTACAACTATGAGCGCGACGCTATACCCCCTTTGGCCTTGTTTCGCCAGCAGCTTACTCTTACTATATTCTTCTCCATTTGGCATTTCTTCTCTTGTCATTTGTTGTTGCTGGGCTATCGTCTTCCTATTTTGGAATGTTGGGTTCAATTTTCTTCTTATTCTTTTTTTTTTCTCTTCTCAATTTTTCTTGCTCTTTTCTTTTTTCTTTTTCTTTTTGCAATACTAAATGGTTACATACACACACATAGAGGAGGAGGCTTGGATAAGATTCATTGGGATGGCATGGGGAAGGATTGCCTTTGCCCCCCCGCTAATGTTGGGTTTCGGGTTTTTTAATTTTGTGTTAATACAGCCAACTGTTTCCCGCTGCGGGATTCGTTAATGCCTTGCATGGATGGGTGTCATTAAATGATTAGAACGTCAGAAGTTTATTTACTAGTCTTCCCTTGGTGCACTCTTGGTTGTTCATTTGTTCTCTATTTTTTTTTCAGCTGCCCGTGCCATCTATCGTCTATTTGTCTCTTTCCAGTCATCTCGGGACGTGGCAGTGTTCGCAATCGCTCACGCGTCCCACTCCTCAACCACCGCCTCCCCCTCCCC
>NAGG01001488.1:0-24135 GCA_003031705.1 Calonectria naviculata
TTGCCTCACTCCAGATTGCCTCAATCCAAATACAGGGCGGTAAAACCAAGGATGTCTCATGCCGTGATGGCTTGTGATATAAAAAGTTTACGTGGTGAATTCCTGAGCGGGTGGGTGGCGGATGTCGCATTTATTACAATACCCGATTCCTTTGAGTACAGAAAGTCCCGAAGCAGGTATTGAACAATGTGGATTGCTAAGCACAACGCTCCAAATAGAACAAATAGAATTCTCGGTTAATTTGCATACTTCTATTAGCATCAATTTATTTTTTGATTCATATAAGGCTATATTTGCCTGTTTAATCCCTTCTTTTGTCAGGTGAATGAAGTAGGGTAAGTATGTGGAGACTTGTCGCGCTCAAAGGGATAAGACCAAACTAGCAGTGATGTGTTGATATCACAATTTGAATCCTCCAACACTAAGTATAATGAGGCACAACTGGTTGTGTCTCGCGCAGTTGTGCAGCTCGAGGCTTTCGTAGTAAATCCATGTGAGTCAGTGCGGACTATTGTCAGACGAAAGGGCCGGAACGATGTAACCGGTATGAAATCAGACTTAGCCCGTAGTTATTTGTTGGCATCACAATTTTTGTCTGTTTTATTTACCATACAGGGCATCATTGGCCAAGTTTGTCATTGTGATACCAGTCTGCGTTTGTACAGAACATCGTGCGGAAATTGACGATGATTGTGTGCAAAACAGGATCTAGTATGGCTCAATTCAAGTCATCACGTTTTTCCCTCTACCATATATTCCAGCCACATGTCTGAATTTCGAGCCAATCCAACTCATTCATTCTTAATTCCTTCAATATCACCTTTGCAGCTTCTAACAACACATCTTGAGTTCTAGATGATACCGGGAGGCACCACTATGACTTCCCAACTTGACCAAAAGCTTTCCGTGGCCTCTGCCACCCAATATTCACACGTTGAACCCAACGTGGCATACCATGGCCCAACTGAAGATATCCTAACTTGTGATGGCATTTGCCACAATATGCGACCCCTCTGTATCTCGCAGCTTCGGCAAGTTTGTGCTAGCTACACTGCAGATGCCAGTTCCAAAAGGAGTCTTCCAGCACAGGTCTGGCTAGATATGGCCCAAGCTGTCATCTCTGGAACAGGCCATGATAATTCACTGCTTGCAGCCGAGATAACTGATGATGATGCACCCCCTGACACGTTTGCGTGGTCAAGTCCTGAGGGTGCGGTCTCATTAATGACGGGTAAAGATCATGCCAGTCTCAGTCTGCCATCTGCTGTTCGTGCTCCCCTCTCGGGGAATATGGCCGCTGGAAGTTTCCATCCTCTCTGGGTTGAGGAGGCACTCGGGTATATGCAGGCAAAAGCCGCCAGGTGCAGTTTTAAGCCAAGCATGGCGGTCACACGAGCCACAAAGCCAGCCAGCCGTGTAAACCAAATCAGTGCCATGACAGGACTAGGACCTGCTAGGGTCAGTAATTTAGCTACGGCGGGGCTAAGTGGCTTCTTTTACCTAGCCTTCCACCGCCCAGAGGACATGGGCGGGAAAGCTCGACTTGCCGCCGCCTTCTTTCATGGCCTGCCATACGCAGATGAGCTCAGTGTACCTGACCAAGGTGGTACATGGTCTTGTCTTCCAAACCTTGCAGGGCCATTGCTTGCAGCCGAAAGATTGCTCAATGGGTCACAACCTGACCTTTTTGAGCGAGTATTCTTTTCATACCATTGCTGCACGGTAAGTTTCAGACCCCCAAGCGGCCCAACAGCGCCATCTATACAGACTTTGTTCCTTGCAAGGTTTTATGACTCTACCCTGCCGTCATTCCTTGACTGTTTCAAGGCCTTGGACCCCGAATCTATCCTCCCAGTCCGCACCACTTGCTGGGGTACATTATTATCAAATGATATATTTGATTATGTGAGCGACGGTACCTCGGGTAGGGCAGCTAATCTTTGCTGGGCTTTGGGTACTGCCAATGGCACGATTGAATGCGCCCGTTTATTCCGTGGTTGCGTGCTTGCTGTTGCACGGGATGCCCATTATGCCCCAGGCGCGCTCTTCTCGCTCTTGTATATGGAATTCGAGTATATGTATACCTCACGGTATGCCTATTACTCAGTGCCGTGCGACACAGACCTTCCATTGGATGATACATACATCCCTGTCTCTCATACGGATATCCCTTTGCCGGGCGTAAAGCCTGTGACGGGATTTCGTGCCGCACTGCGAGAGGCCTTCTCCTCACATCCTGGTACCTCCCATGGGCTGCAGAATGGCGCGGGGCCCCTTGTCTCCAAGTCTCCCAGCACAGCTATGAATGGTTCCAGCGAATCTCTTCCCCCATGGGAGGGCCTAGCAGCTACCCCATGCACTTGGGATGACAGCCCCGAGGAGTTTGATGTGGCATGTGTACGGGGTGTGCACGATATACTGGGGTGCCTTGACCGTGTTGTCTATGTTGATTCGCCTGAGCTTTACTACGCACACCTCGGGTGGCTTATCCGCCAGTATGATGCTCTGGTTCTTGCTGGTCGCGATAATTTAGGGGTGGGACGTTACTATGTCACCCAATGTTTGAGGTAAAGGTGTATGCCACGGAAGTTTTCGGCTGTCGTACTTTGTTGGGGAAGGGAGCTGCAAATGTTGACTAAGGGGGCACGCCAAGGATTCAGATAATTATCAATCGCAATTAATGATCATTTAGCTTGTCCAAGGTACCTCGTGCTGTTTTTTCAATTGAAAGTGCAGTCTTATTCACGTGCTTTATGTCGTCTTTGGTCTCATCATGTGGTTTTCTTTTTATTATGATCTATTACTCGTATTTCGATAACCCCCCTTCTTCTTCTCCACTCCAATATTTTAGAGGCACTGTCACAAAACACCTCGTGATTACACGGCTGCAGTCCTTTAATTAGAACACGTATTTCTTCAATTATTACATCAACCGGATAAGAATTTAGTGGCGAATTGATTTGTTCTTAAATCATCTTTGTCATGATATACTACATCCTATGTTTGGATAGTGAGCAGCCACTGTGGTCTATTCACTCTATCATCGCTGCAGCACGCAGCCTCCACACAACCGACGAGACTGCCGAAGTAAAAATCTCTCCCTGTTAGACCAGGCCCGTAGTGGGCATATTTGGCGGAATTCGTCATGATGGCTTTTTTGGACCGCGGTATTGTTGGTTCCACAATCATACACCAACACGTATCCGTCATGAATTGGACACCAAACTTTTCCAAATCTTCAATCAACCCAGCTTGTGCGGCTAACGCAAAAGTTGCACGCCCGCATGTGACCATTACATCGACTTTATCATCCTTGGTTTGGCCTCTACAAAGCGAAGCGAGCTTCCTGATCTCAGCGATTGAAAAGTGAGGGTTACCGAGAGACACCAAATCAACAGGCTGGCGGCCCGATGTGCTATTTAACTTATCCCAGCATAGATTCAGCTCACTCAAGCCCAAATTGATCCTAGGCAGATCGCTTCCTGTCCTGATAACAGCATCAAGGGTTGTGGCCTCGGGTGTGATGCCTAGAATATGAAACATCGGTGCACTCGAAACTGTAGCAAAGGCAGCGCCGAAAGCTTTTAGATCGTCGTTGGAGGGCTGCAGTGATTCCATTCCGACTACCACTGGAATCTGCCCTGACACCAACGCACCCACTTCATACCCTAACAGTGGGTAGAAAGCATCATCAATACCATCGAGGTTCGCAATTCCTTCGACATTCACGATAACCGAGGCGAGTCGGTTGACTGAGATGTGAGGCCCGCCCTTTGGTGCGCGGCCCGTCAAGGCAATGCAAATGTCCAGAAAGTCTGGATACTTCATTGTTCTAGCCCCAAGGACACTATTTGCGTATACAACTGCATTTGACTCGGCCCAGGCCACCTGATCGCCAAGTTTTGGGGCGCTGTCAAGGTAATAGGGAGCGCAAGTAAATGTTGGCTGCGCACCCATGTCGGTGTACGCCTTTGCTAAGTCCCTAGCAGCTTCTGCAAACACGGAATCCACGCCTTGAGCAGACCAACGCTGTTGATCCACGGATATCGAGTTCAGAGAAGTAAGGACCTTGACCTTCCCACCCATGTCTCGTAGTCTCTCCGCGAATGCGAGAGACCCAGGTCCTGTGTATATGCAGCCATCGACGTGGACCTGGCTGATATCCATAAGCTCGTGCGCCCCTAAAAGTTCTGCCATTCTTATCACAATTCTGATAGATACTCGTGCAGCCTCTCCAGAGGCTCCCTCGAGGAACAACCTATCTTGATCGGAAAGCTTAACCTCCTTGGTTGCAAGCGCAGTCTGGTCATCTTTTCCAAGAATCAAGCCCAACTCTTTGTCTGAGACGTTCTCGCCGTCAACAAAAATGTTGCTTCCGTCTAAATTCAACAGATCCCGAAAGTCTTGGGGACTCAACGTCACAACAGGAATGGCTTTATTGAAAATTTCCTGGGCAATCATCACCCCCAAGGTGAGAATATCTTCCCGTCTTTCAAAAATGAGTGCGCGGGGCCCCTTGTCATTGAGAAGCAATTCCAGCATTACCCCGCTACCCGAACAAGAGCCACGCCCTCCAGGAATAGCGAGAATTGCTCCACCGAGGTATTTCCCGCTCAATGGGTGATGACGGTCGATAATCTCTCCGGTGTCCGGGGATACACCGCCCCAAACGCTCAGTTCCAGATTGCTAGCGATAAGCCGTCCAGAAGCCCTGCCATGCACATACGCGCGGCCGCGAAAAGTCCGCTCCTCAGATGATTTCGAGGGTGACATGTTGACGTTTTTGGGGGCACTCTGGGCCTGAGCGAGTCCTCGGGTAGGAATAACGGTGGTATGGCAGTTACTGGGAATAGTACACAAAGAGGATGGCAAGATACTGGCTGGGTTGGTCTCAGTGGATTATTGAGGATTCTCGATGCGCATTTTGGACCAGTCATGTCGATGAATTGAAAAGCTTATTAGTTGATTAGTCCGATTCTCGGACTTGCGAAGCTAACGTCTATCAAAAAATGGGACCCATGGCCACGGATAAGAACGGCTTTAATCGAATCTTCGGCCCTGCAAGTTGATAGACCACTCAGCAATACAGATAAAAAATTAGTTCGACGTCGGGCTTGCGCTATCGGCTTCCAGAGACAATCGCTGTAGCCACCCGAGATCTAGCATAAGAATTAGAATTGTGCGTAGCGTGTTGAATCATCGTCCGATATCTTATACTCATGTTCTTCATTTAACATTAAGCGACAGAACTAGGATATATGAACTCTGGGGGAAAATTAAGACTGGTATTCTTGGTTAGATAATAAGCATTGCATTTGGCATGTGGTCAATTATAGTTGTATAATGTCACGATCAAGAGTGACCAAATCGCTTATGCCCACGCAGTGTTTCCATGAGGCTCCAAGGATGATGTTAAAATCCCTGGCTATAATTCATATTGGCCTGACTATAATCTACATTGGCCTGGCTATAGTCTACATTTGCCTGACTATAGTCGACATTCACTTGGCTGTAATCCACATTCGCCTGACTATAATCTCCATTAGCCTGGGAGTAATCAGTATTAGCCTGGGAGGAATCGCCTGTTCCTCCATTGGCCCCGCTACCATCACTATTGTCTCCTCCGAACACATTCTTCATCTCGGATCCCAGCATTTTGCCTGCCAGCTTTAGCATACTCCCGATGCCACTGGATTTCCCACGATTTGGCTGTGCCACTTGCGCTTGCTGTACTTGCTGTACTTGCTGAACTTGCTGAACTTGCTGAACTTGCTGAACTTGCTGAACCTGCTGTGCTTGCCCTGAGACAGCCGAGCCCTTCGGGAGGGATTCAAGCACCGCCACAAGAGAGTCCTTGATGGTATCAGGCACCCACGCTCCATATCCACCATCATAGTTGGTGAGAACGTAGTTTTGTCGATCAAAGGCATCGAGTGTGATATTCTAGATGCAAATGAGTAAACAGGTGTACAGAAGGGGAATGAAGACCCCTTACCAAAACATTTGCGAACATGCCACCTCTATTCCCGTTGGCATCTCTCAAGTCGGATATCCATTTATCCACCTCGGGATATTCATTCATCATATTCCATGTGCCACCATTCGCCGCAGTGATCATGAGAAAGCTATTGGAAACGCCAAGTGCTACAAGGCGCGGCGCGCTCGTAAAGCCGCCCTCCGGTTTGCGCAGCTGCTCGATTGCGCTGTTGAGATCTGGCGGCAGGTTCATCCAAGAATAGTCTACGCCATCGGTGAGAAAATAAGAGGCGTTGTTTGGGCCCAGGCTAAGGCGAATTTGGGGGATTTTGCGTGTGAGGAGGCCATTAGCGTCTTTTTTGTCGAGCCAGGCGGCAACATCAGCGGGAAGACCCGAGTGTTCTGCTCGGTTTTAGTGCTGCAGAGCTAAAGTCAACGTGTTGCGCAAACCTTGGTAGTCTTTTCCATCTTTCCCTCTCCAAGTCATGAGATAACTGCCATTTATGCCGAAAACCAAGCTGTAGACATAGGCGACTTGAAACGCAACCGTGGTGTCCGTAAATCGACAGGTGATTGCAGATGGGACAGTTCCCCTATAAACCATGAGAAGATGCACAGCGGTTGATGGTGTTTGAGAAAGTACCATTTCCACATGGAAGGTGATTGAAGAAACCAGCAGTCATCTGGCCCAAATGCGAAAACACCGCTCGCCATGGCGAGAGGTAGAGTCGCTTTATCCGCGTTTAGCCCGGTGAGTCGTGATTACCGTGAGTTATCAATCAAACACGTCGTTGTTTGGACTTTATAAACGGCCCAAGGCAGACTGACGGAAATAGCAAGACGGAATGAAATACCCGAGACGCTATGCTCATACTGGAATACACGTGGAGATCACCGCGCAAGTCAATGGCGCGGAAAAGGATCAACAGCGTGGATTTCTTTCAGTGGGAGACGCCTTCTCAGCCGCATTGCTCTGTTGCCGCTGTGGGTTAGAAAAGATGCCGAGCAACCGAGTAGCCGCCGCCTTCGCCAATGGATTTTTAAATAGTGCCATAGTAGTGCTGATAATGTCACCACCATATGCAACCGCGCGGCGCTAAGAATTAGGCAGCAAAGTAAGACACCTCAAATCAATATTCCGTCTTGCCAGCTTGCTGAAAGACGTACGCTTCCCTCAGCCGCAAGGCTCATGGCGCAGGCGTTCCAGATCACTCAATTAAACATGAGCAATGCCAAGTGGCACTGCCGATTGTGTACTTGTTAAATTACCCATGCCTAAACAGCAATTTAGCCACGGCCTGTTGCTTCGTTCATGGGGGTGGGCCATCTGCATCTAAGATCGGCGATCGGTTGCATGCAAGTTAGCCTAACAGAAAAAGCAACGTCAAAAGTCGCAAATGCAATCAACACAGTGCCACGAGACCAGCATGGAGACATTTCAGCACACCCGCATTAAAGGTGTAAATAGAGCCCCTGTAAGATGAATAGCTAGCGTTCTTTGCTGCTCGGATAGCCGGGTCTTCCTCCTTGTGGAGTCTCTAACCTTGGATGCCATGGGTGGGATGCTCCATATTTATCAAATGCATTTCCCAAAATGAGACCCAAGACGAATCATTTAAATGTACATTGCATAGTATCCGTCTTAGTTTACTACATACTATAACACAGAGGCTAAAAGGATTGCCTGATATATTGTTCCTCGACTTTGAGAGTGGGATCAGATTACATAGATGCGTGCTTTATAGCGATCCAGGCCGATCATTGTGGCATGGAACGTTTTAAATTTCCGTGGTATGCGCGAGAATCTTGTCTATTTGTGTCTAGTTAAAAGAAAAGAGGTAAAATCGACCAGTTTACCAGGAGTAGGCATATAGGCCACTATACTACTAAAGATTTCGGCGGTATCGCCTGTCAAGGTGGATCAGCTCCAGTTTAAATTATCACCGGAAACAAAATTTTTTAAAAAAACATACAACAGCGAGGATTCCCCGGTCGTCACCGACCCGAGTACTAATTCACCGCTTCTCAGCTTGACTATGGGAGAGCGGACGGGATCCCGTATTTTCTGAGAGCTATGGTCGTATGTGAAAGACACTCGAGCCGAATCTGCTCATGTTGGTGTCTCGGGACACATTCGTGTTTTTGCCGCTTCCCAGTACATGGAAAAGGAAATCAAATCCTCAAGTAGACTATCACAGAGAACCCAGGATTCGAACTGGCAAGCAAACCTCGCCTCGCTATCGATGTAGGTAACAATAATAATAACTCTCAATCAAGGGTTGATAGATACGATAGACAAGGGGGGGTGTTTCTTTCCTCAAAGTGACAACGTTGCAATTATCACAATACCTCTAGTTGCTTTTAGGAGGTAGCTGGAGGTAACTTTTATTTAAGCAAAGTCCTAATTGTAGTTAATTCTATTTCATCAAATCCATTCTTGGTTTAATATTGTACAAAGGACCTTTGCAAGATAGCTATGTGCCACAGGCACCAAGACTGATCAATATTCAAACGGACCTCGACCATCTCTGAAGACCTCTTCATACCAGTGGCTTGCTGCTTCTCTCGTGTGATTGCTGTCTCTACACACAGAGTCCCAGCCTGCGTCCCGCAATGTCAACTCCTTGCCTGCGTTCTCTTTGGTAAATACCATCGGTGTCTTTCTTGTCCTCCTCTGCCCGTACGCCCAAACCTCGAGACTAGAATTCTTGTTCGTAAACTTAGCCAATGGAGCTGTCTCGTTTTCATGGAGTGCCGCCTCCAAAAGATTCCTCAGATGAGGGAAATACCACACCTTGCTCCACCATGTCACACGCCGGCTTTTTAAGACCATTTCTCCAAGCATTATGGTGGAGCGCCACCGGTATGGCCGTCGTCCAGAAGTCAGTGTACAGGGGCATACTTCCCCAGCTCCAATCAATACCAGATGAACCGCCAAGCCTCATCAATGGAATCTCCGCATGTGCTATGTCGCGCGGAACCTCGTTGATGCGAGGTGGTGAAACACCTGATCGTCTCGACTCCTTTTGTAAAGCCACAGTATCGTTCAACGAAACAAAGCCACCGTCCCATTCAGCATAACAGGTAGGGTAGAAGAGTTCTTGCGTGTAGTCAAGGCCAACATGGTACTCGAAGTCTTCACGCAACGATGGAACGGTCAACACATTCGACTTGTTGCCCAGCGCGTGCCGTTGTTGCTCTAGTTCTTGCTCAACTCGTCGACGCCACACCTCTTGCTCTCCAAACACTTCGGCAAAAACTCCTTGATCACCCGCCAGTTCTTGTCCAGGACCCAGTTCTGACGCCACACTATGTTACGGCGATAGTTGCCTAAGTGGGCGGAAGCCAGGCTTCTTTCAACTCCACATCAACGCGAGTAAGCTGGGGGACAGGTAACATACCAAATAGCATAGGGGTAGCATCAAAATGGATAGGGCCGATAAAAAGTACAAAGCCCTTCTCCCTGGTTGGCATTTGACAGTATTGTTGCCATTCCCATCATATCCCGACGTGTATATGAGAGCCATTATACAAGTTGATTGAAAGCGTCTTTGGTTGCGAAGAAAAAACGAAGTTTGTGCAAGGAAGGAGGGAAGGGAGAAACGAGAGTGCAGGAGACTTGGCGATAAAGCACCTACATATAGTCCCAAAACTGCAGATAGTGCCACAATAGGTATTAAAAATACCAAGATATCCATCACGACTAACTTACCAATCTTATTGCGCGAAATGGACACGCAGTGCGCACATGGGGTTCTGTTCGACCCAAATCGCATAAGCGGGCAGCGAGGCTCAGTTCAAGGTCCGATCTCTTGCGTGGACCAACAAGTCCTTTTGATAAAACGTGTTCCGATAGGTTCAGCGGTAAAATAATAATAGGCTAGTACATAATGGCTGGCAGTACTCTCCTTCGGAGAGGTGAGATGAGCGAGTGGCGCATATATAGGTTGTTACACCACCTGTCCTAAGAACAGTGAGAGTCCAAGCACCTAACACAGCCGGCTTGGTAAGTCCATCAAGTGGCTGCCGTCTACTCTTTCGGGGTAGTCCGCAATTGTCTTGGCCCTCGAATCAGGATGCAGGCAAAGACAGCAAACCTATCCAGTCTCGTCGCTGGTGACATGCTGTAAAGGGCGGTGACTTTTTTCAGAGATCTGATGCACTTAATAGGGACTCCAACTGTAACGGAGGGTCTTATGGCGACCAGAATGATGCCGCCTTGTCTAACGGAAATGGTGCTTTTAACGACACCATCAGCAGCTACTCTTGCAAGAGGAAGCAACCTATTGGTGTAACAGTTTGACTAGTACTTCTTCATTCGATTCATTTCCAGAGATACAGTCTGGTATATTGTTGGTTTAATATTATGCCATGATGCTGCAAAAAGAGACTGATTCCACCTGAATTCCCTGAGTATGTGTCAATTAGGAGTTTAATCTGGAAGAAATACGAGGTTTGAATTCAATCAAATCTTGACCAGGAAGACAAATGGGACGCTAAGTAGCGTGTTATGGGATATTGACAGTTGGCGGTGGTTGGGTTAGGAATAGTGCATAATGGACCCAGAGCATCTAGGTTGCCAGACTCCACCACCAAAAAAATTTAAGGCCAAAAACATACAACAGCGGGGATTCGCTGGTCGTCACCGACCCAACTACTAATCCGCCCCTCACCAGCTTGACTATGGGAGAGCGGACGGGATCCCGTATTTTCTAGTGGGTATGGTCGTATGTATCAGCAAGTGCACGCCAGTCATCCCATATGCTCAAGATGGACATTTCCAACACGAACCAACACTCATGACCCCCTATACCACTCTCCATGGATGTTTTCGGTCCGTGTAAAGTTCTACATGGCTGTGGCTATCTTACAGGATTCCTCAGACATACGGATAGAGCAGATCACAGCAAGTGTAGGACTGTCTGAACTGATAGATACTAAACAGCATCAGCCTTTGTTGAATTTTGGCTCTTAGTGCTTTGTACATGACAATCTAATTTGTGTGAGGGAGCAAGAATGTTCGCCAATTGAATAAAGAGGCTACTCGTTGCTGTTCCCATCAGCACAGTAAAGTACACAGGTAGCGTCCCCGGATAAGGGTATTTCACAACCGTCAATCACTTGGCCAACTGCAGTGGGCCATGTTGGTTTCATACGCAAAATTAAAATTCAGCAATTATCAGGTATCTGTTTATCTACATTCATTAGGGTTGGGTTAATGTTACAAAGTTGAAAGCTCAGGTTTTCCCCAAACTCAGTTGGGCGGTCGCTGTCCTTGGTTCAGCCACTGGGCGTTGCCTCCACTCCAGTTTCTCCTACCTACACTAAATTTTATTAGACATACGCTTTCTCTCCTTGTTACATTCTTACTCTGATTTTCATCATGGTGCCTCATCTGGGGTGCCGTCTGGGATCCCGGATGGGAGGTGGATAACCGGGGTACGCCAGCGAAGGGCAGTTGAAGAACCACTGTGCGCAGCAAGTGCGGAACGTCCTCTCCTCTCGTATGTTGTGCCAGTCAGGGATACACGAGTCCGGGAATTCAAATGGGAGCGTGTTGATGCCATCTGAGGTCCACGCCTCTTCGTGATTAATGCGATGCAGCTGCTCCATAATTCGCTGGCATGTGGAGTCGACGCGGATAGTATCGAAGCAACCGCAGAGCTTGAAGCAGAGAATCCACGTACACATTGGGCGATTTTCAGCCCCCCGACAACGGGTGGGAAACTAGGACTGTGTGTTATTCGTTTCTTTGCAAGTCTATTCCGTCGCTTTGCCGGTCGTTGGAGTGATCGAATCTGCCTCTAGCGACACACTGTAACCTTCGATTTGGCCCGCGCAAATTTGAGGGATCTCCTTTTGTTGCTGAAGACTCGCGCATCGTAATTTTCTCTTCTTTTGGAATTTCTATCGGGTTATGAGCCAGATTTATACTACATTCAACAGCCGGTATGGAAACGGTGCAAGGTGTGACGGGCAGTGAATAGAGGCAATCAAATCCGAATGGCAAACAAAGCCGCATCCGCATTCGCATCCCCACAACGCCAGAACAAAGGCGATTGTCCCTGGATTACGCATTCCACTCACCTTGTGACCAATAACGTTTTATTAGAACACGGTATCGCATGTTTCAGTTTGTCGGGAAATAAATCACACAGTCACAGTCACATATTGGCATGACAAACGATGTCCTCTGCAAGTTTGGGAGTTTTGGACGGGGAGGCCGTCACCGTTTCACTAACGCCTAACCATACCCGACATGACTTATTTCAGTGAATTACAAACAGTGATAAGGGCTGTTTTACAACAAGATATGGAAAACTGCACGCATCGTTCACGTGGCGCTGATGTGACACTTCATAGGCCAACCGCCATGCGGAGACCTGTGGCGTTTATTCTTGGCTCCTGGTATGCATACAGGTTTTCCAGAGACATGTTGTCAGTTTCGAGGCCTTGCAACAGCCGTCATGATGATACACGGTTTATGTAATGAGCGGGAATATTCAGGCTCACATGTTGCAGCGAGAATGGATGTCGAGGTACTCCACCTGCAAGTGTTGTGCGATATGTGCCCACAGCATTGACAACGATGCTCACACTTGTCAAGTTTGAGACGGAGAGCCCCACGTCAGAAAGAGTCACATCTCCGCACTTGGCATTCCTGCGAGGAGCGATGAGGAGGCGAGCAAGAGTTTGCCAGCTTTTTTTTTTTTTTTTCTTCTTCTCGGCCGAACGAGATTGTCATCGGTAGAGCGGCAGGTGATTGCAAAGTAGATTCAAACGGCGCCGCGTAGCCGCAGGAAGCGAGAGAAGCTCGCAGGACCCGGCAGACAGTTCCCGGCGTCCCGTGGTTGGAATTTGGAGGCGCAACAAAATGTCCGACTATGCCCGTCGAGGCGCCGATGAGGGAAGCGGAATGGTTGCTCCACAGCGCCCACACCCACAGCGGCTGCCAGCACAGATCGGCCAGTGGTCGGGGTCAGCGAGAGAGGCTGGCTGAGACGTTTTGATTCGGTTGTGAAGCGAAGGACGGCAGCGGGCAATTCGTCCCGTCCCTCTTCTAACACATCTCGCTTGCGCGGTGTCATGCACTCGCAAATGGGCGCCAAGGCCCTAGACAGGCAGAGCAACTATGTACGGGGATCCCGTCCGTAGCATTTGGGGGCGGGCAAATGCTTGATTGACATGTCCGAACCCAAGGAGTCGGGTAATTCGATTGAGGAGGAGGTCATCCGATCACATACCCAATTGGGCAATGTGCGGGCGCACCATTCCACGGCCAAAAGGTCTTAGCAGATGTGCGTCATCGATCGACGGAGAAATAAGTCACTCGCCCATGCATTGATCGGCTGGAGCGAGCCAAAGGGTCGTCCGGTGCAGCAGCTAATCTGGCTGGTCTCGGGGACAGAAGGTTTGAGTATTTTTTACTCTAGCGCTAGAAAGGTTGTGACAAACGGGCAGAGGGACGAAAGAGCCCACGCTTCAGAAGGGGGGCGCGGCTGGAGAAGTCTATTTTAGAGGGTGGTCAACGGCCCGGGCGTAGGGGTTTGTTGGGGTACGTGCTAGGGTTTCATCCTTCGCCTCCAGTGGACGGCAGCATTGGTCAGGTATCAGAGGGCAGAGACAAGACAGACAGAGAGAGAAAGAGAGGCCGCGTCAAGGACGAGTACAGACGAGAACCATCTCCGATCCCTTGTGGCGTACGGAGCAAATCCTTGCTTTATTGTCTCACTCTTTTCTTTTTCCCTCTTTTGAATGATGATGATCCAGCGGTCTACCGTAGTCGGTTCCCGTGTCTCAGAAGATGTGACGCCATTGGTCACCGGGGACGGCACACGCCCGCCTCAGCACAAGCACAAGCACCAGCACCAGTCTGGATACGTCTGGATCAATCTCTGCTCAGCCCGGGGAAATGATCACGCCCGGCTGCGTCGACAGGACACTTGGGATGCCCGGCGGCCAAGTCAAGTCACCTGCGTGGCGCCAATGCGACTGTAGCTGCAGCTGCACCAAGCGAACATCTCCCCAATGCGACCTGTCCACGGCCGGGTTGCGACACGATGCAGCCCTCCCTCCGCCGTCCCCCGCCCATGTGAACCGGCCTGGCTGCTGATGTCACAGCGGCTGGCAGAGTGGCAGAGGCCCCCGACGACGTGGGGGATCCACTGGGGGTGCCGCTAGGGGTGCCACCAAAAAGTGCCTAAACAGGTCCCCCCCTCAGGGCACTCAAAGCCTCAAAGGGTCCGCCTGACGGGTGCCCTCGCAGCCCCCCATTGGCCAGGCCCGGCCCGTGGCTGCTCACCTGCCAATCGTCTTGCACACCTTGTCAGACTAAAATGTGCTTTATCACGTCTCCCGCGCTATGCCATGCTCCAGCCAAGACCCAGCTTGTTGACTGTATAACAGCAGTCATGCGTCGCCTCTTCCCCGTCCCCTAGCATCTCCTCCTACTCCTCCTCCTCCAGACTCAGTTCGACTCCTGCCTCGCTGCTGGCCACCGCAGGTCGTCAGTCTGGAACCATGGTAAGCCGGGTAACCATGCCCCAAGCTCTCTCTCCCTCTGTGCAACGCCCGCCGTCTAACCTGCTCTCTTCCTCCGCCTCCAGTCTGAACGAAGCCCCCTCCTCTCCGCCCGCGATGACGCCGATCGCAAGGCCTCGCGCACCCGCTCCCACGCCTGGGAGCTGGGCCTCTTCGTCTGGGCCCTGATTGCCACCGCGGGCGTCATCATCCTCGCCGTCGTCATCCAGCACAACAGCCAGACGGTTCACCGCACCGGGCCCAACAACAAGCGCAACCTCGTCTTCATGGTCTCGGACGGCATGGGCCCGGCCTCGCTCTCCCTCACGCGCAGCTTCCGCCAGTACGTCGAGGAGCTGCCAATTGACGACACCCTCACCCTCGACCAGCACTTCTGGGGCACCAGCCGCACCCGCTCCACCAGCCAGTTGGTCACCGACAGCGCCGCCGGCGCAACCGCCTTCTCGTGCGGCAAGAAGAGCTACAACGGCGCCATCTCCGTCCTCCCCAACCACGACCCTTGCGGCACCGTCCTCGAGGCCGCCAAGCGCGCTGGCTACCTGACGGGCCTGGTCGTCACCACTGACATCACCGATGCCACGCCCGCCTGCTTCGCCAGCCACGTCCGCGACCGCTCCATGGAGGACTCGATTGCCATGCAGGAGATTGGCGAGGGCGTCCTCGGCCGCTCCGTCGACCTGATGCTGGGCGGCGGCCGCTGCCACTTCCTCCCCAACACCACCGAGGGCAGCTGCCGCGCCGACGACACCGACGTCGTCAAGATCGCAAAGGAGAAGCACGGCTGGACCTACACGGACCACCGCGAGGGCTTCGACGCTCTCCAGAAGGGCAACAAGGTCACGCTTCCCTTCTTCGGCCTCTTCGCCCCCAACGACATCCCCTTCGAGATTGACCGCCGCAACAAGAACGACGTCTACCCCTCCCTCAGCGAGATGGCCAAGACGGCCCTGCGCTCCCTCGAGCTGGCCACCCAGAACTCGGACCGGGGCTTCTTCCTCATGATCGAGGGCAGCCGAATCGACCACGCCGGCCACTACAACGACCCCGCCGCCCAGGTCCACGAGGTCATCGAGTACGACAGGGCCTTCCGCGCTGTCCTCGACTTCATTGCCGGCTCCGACACCGAGACGGTCCTCGTCGGCACCAGCGACCATGAGACGGGCGGCCTCGCCACCGCCATCCAAGTCCCCGGCCACCTGCCCAGGTACAACTGGTACCCCCGCGTCCTCTCGCGCGCCACCGCCTCGGCCGAGGAGCTCTCCCGCGAGCTCAAGGCTCACATCGCCGCCATCGCCGGCACCGCAGACGCCGACGACAAGGACAAGCTCAAGGTCTGGGTCAACGAGGAGCTCGTCGTCGCCGGCCTGGGCATCACCGACGCCTCCCACGCCGAGCTGACCCGCATCGTCGACAACATCGACGACTCCCTCCACGCCTTTGCCGACATGATTTCCCTGCGCGCCCACGTCGGCTGGAGCACCCACGGCCACACCGCCGTCGACGTCAACATCTACAGCTCCGGCGGCTGGGGCACCGACAAGCTCCGCCGCAACGTCGAGAACACCGATGTCGGCGTCTTCCTCCGCGAGTACCTCGACGTCGACGTCGACGAGATCACCGAGGAGCTCAACGACTGGGTCGACCTGGCCGAGCCCAACCCCGAGGCCGCCGCCGCTGCTCAGGCCAAGCACATGTAGACGGACGAATCCCCCCCACACACACACCCTCAACCAGGTTTTTTTAGAAGGCAGAAGCAGCATATCAGTGATGCATTACGGAGTATGGCGGGCATTGGCATATTGTTATTTTTATATTTGTAGACCATGGTTTGGTGGGGTGAGAGACGGGACATGGCCATGCGTGTAAATCATCAACAGAGAGACTGATCGACAGCAACAGCCAGCAATTGCGTTAGATGCATTTGTTTTTTTATAAACGAGGGTTGAAATTTGGATTATGAGTTATCATGAAAGTACCGATTTTTGAGTGTTGAACCCAGTTAACGCCTTGCGCTAAAATATTCCCTTGTCCCAGTGCCGTTGCTACCGTGCTGTATCTATAAACATACAAAGTCGTCTGATTGTGTTCCATTCCGACCAGACGCCAGTCAACCATTCCATAACAGGAAGAAAACAAATAAACGCTTCCATACTTTGAACGTAATCATACCGACTACCACTTCCAGCATCATTCTGTTTGTTTTTCATTCTTACTTACTCTCCTTTTTTTTTTCTTGCATTCTTAAAAAAAACCTGATACATATCGCAGGGTGGTGCTGTTAAACCAAATTAACCCTGTCGAGCTGCGTCGACATTGTATCGCACATACAGCCTGTCGAGAAAATGCGAGTGGCGAATACCGTTAGGTCGCGACTTGGCAAACGCCTCGATGGCCTGTTGAACCTCGTATCCGCACCTCTCGACTAGGTAGCAAACAATAAAGTAACCCGTGCGGTTGAAGCCGTAGTGGCAGTGAACGCCCACGACGCACTGCTTGGGGTTTTCCCAGCCTTCCTTTTCCGCGCGCTGAGGCTGCAGCTCGCGGAGTTCGTCAACCAGGCGAATAAATCTATCCACCTCCTCGGCACTGGGGGGCACCTTGGAGACGGTTGGGAATTTGTGATAGTGGATGCCAGCTCGCTCTAGGCCACGTGGGTCATAAACGGGCTGGTCTTTGGAGATGTCTATAACATCCTTCACGACGTGGCCCCAGTTGGCCGTGAATTGAGGTGGGCAGTGGACGTCGTCAGCCTCACGCAGAGTCTTCATGGCGCGGAAAACTGGGCTGCCTTCAGGGCCAATAGGCTCGGAAACGGGATTGACCGACTTCCACTTGTTCAGGTTCTTGACGTCCCATTTACCCTCGCGCGAGAGGTATTGCAGCTGCCACGCAAGGGAAAGTCGGCCAGTAATGTTCGCCGCCAGGAAATCAGAGATGAGGCCAGCCACGGCGCGAACGGAGCAAGGGGTATAAAGAAGCGCGTGGGTGGCCGGAGGAGGGAGAGTGATTGAGCAGACAACCTTCTTAGGGCGGTTAGGCTGAGGAGGGAGTTCCGCAACTGCTTCGTGAGGTGTAGAAGGGTCTCGAGGGGTTGAAGGATCTTCATGGCTTTCGTCAACCTCAAGTTGAGACTTAGCCCTACTAAAGTCCTCGTCCCTGAGATCCTCGATGGCATGCGGAACGTGGTCTGCCGGGTTGGCAGAGGTGTTGACTGGTGCCGCAGAGTCCACAACGGTCTTTGTGGTCTCGTCTCCAGACTCATTCTCCGACGGCGGAGACTTGGGGTTCAAAACGGCAATGATCTTATCAACCTCCTTCGGAGAGACAATGTTGTCCTTCTCGCCGGCAATCAAGTAAACCGGGATATTCAGGCCAGCCCAAACATCCAGCCCAGGAATGCCTCCGTGGGGTTTACCCTTCTTGTACACCGGCAGCGCTCCGTTTGCCATGCGCCTCCAGACGGGCGTCCGGCTCTGCTTGTTGAAGCGGTACTGTAGAATCCGCGTAGCCTTGTCTGCGCCTTCGCCCACGAAGCGCTTGACGCTTGGGCTCTCGGGTCCTCCCCATCCGTCCCAGCTACGCCACAGATCAAAGAGCCAGCCGGGAATCCACAGAGCCCTCCTGGCCCATGTGGTGGTAGACTCGCTGGGGGGGCTCGAAACGGGGCAGATGGCAACCAATCCGATAACATACTGCGCCAGCGAGGTGGTATGGGGTACCTTTCGGTTGGCCAGTAACGCAGACAGAGCCGTCCCCATGCTATGGCCGATCAGAACGACGCGCTGGCCGGTATCCTTGTCACGGTAATCTTCGATGATGGTCTCCAGCAGCTCCACCAAGGCCTCGGTGGTGTATGCCTCCCATTTGGTGACCGAGAACTCTGAACGGCCACATCCGGGGTAGTCAATGGCCAGGCATGGCGCCAGGTCCGTCAGGCTGCTCAGCAGGGGGTGGAACTGTGCCACGGAGCCACCAAGCCCGTGGAGGAAGACGAGCAGCGGCAGAGGGGCCGGGTTCTTTGGCAGCTGGTCGGCCTTGGCATGCTGGCGATAGAAGATCCTCAGGCCAGGATACTCGAACCGGGACGTCTTATAGGACTTGAACTCTGAATTGTCCCGGAGGAGCGTGGGGTCCGTGAGGTGAGGGTCGGTGGAGTCCGCAGACTGCTGAGAGTGGCCGGGGTGAGGAGCCGTCATGCCGTGCGTCTGAGATTGCATCCAAGAGAGCGGGCGACAACCCAGATGGTGGGGAGGAGTGAGGGCGAGGCGGGAGCGCGAGTGGTAAGTGTGAGTGCTGGCGGGCTGTGTGTGTTTGTGCAGAGACGAGGGTTGGCCAAAAGAAACGGGATGTCGCAATTCATATATAAGACGTGGTGAGAAGCCAAGATGAGCCCTTGTCCAACAGAAAGCCTTGTTTGACGTCCGTGACGGGCCCAGCCAGTTAGTCCGTGGATATCAAAAAGCAATTCCGGGGGAGGCGCGAGCCGCACGTCGGCAGGTCGCGAGCCGCGATTGGGGCCGATAAGAGAGAGGGCTGAGAAGGAGGCCTGCGGCAGCTAGCCCGGGCGCGGATGCGATATGCGATGCTGGTCTTGTGCGTTGTCCAGCAAGCAATGTCTTAGCTGGAAGGGCGGATACAGCAAGTATCAATCTATCACAAAGTGACAGAAAGCGCAGCCCGCAATCGACCCCAGAAACGTCAGGGCCCAAGCAGCCTCGGGAACCGGGACCCAAGGGTTTTTGTGGTTTTTGAGCTGAAGCCTTTTTTTTCGCCGCGCCCCGGGCAGGGGTGGGTAAAGAAAAAAAAATAGGTAGCCCGAAAGCGGCCCAAGCCTCTCGAGGCCCCAGAAGGCCCCCCACGAAAAAGCGCGGCGGAAATGCCAAGAGCAAAGATTAAAAAACAAGAAGAAAAAATCAAAACGGCGGTGCAGGCTTGGTGTGCGCGGGCAGAGTCGAGCCGGACGAGTCGGCCTCGAACTGAGGGCTGGCGAGCGACGGGACCGCGCGCCGGGGGGTGTGTGGTGGTGCTTCTTCTCGCTGCCCTTGCGTCACATACAACCTGGACGCCTGCTGGACTGGGGAACGACAATGGAGCCGTAGCTGCTGGAGCTGGACTGCTGGCGCTGCGAGGTGATGCGATTGAATCTGGGAGGTTCTGTGGTGCGAACCAATCGTCGCATTGCATCATCCACCTGGGGTTACGACGAGATCTTCATTGGAAGGCGCCGGTGGGCCAATCACGCTGCCATTCGTCCAGCATGGGACATTGTGCATCTGCACAAGATCTGCCCTGCTTAGCTAATGTTGACGACAGCTCGCCGTTGCGGACCTTGCTGTGCTGCTCTTACCCTATACGGCCACCGAGCAACCGCTGCGCTACGGAGAAAATAACATCTAGAAGGCTTCTAAACTGACTCGATGTTTGCATGATAGATTCTGATTTAATCTAACCGTGTCTAGCGGCTCCATCTCGCGAAATAACATCACTCACATCGAGATGTGATCGAGAAACGAACCCCAATTGATTAACCCCCGTGGGATTCTTTATGCTTCTTCAAGTCCCCACACGCGGTCCAGCTCAACCATGAGTCGGTCAGCCTCTCAGCCTTTACTCAAAAAATAGATTCGACGGCCTCAAAAACAACGCACTATTGACTCATAGAACTTTGTCGATCGAACGTGACCAGAGTTGAATTTTCAACCTCCATCCAACCCCTTAACCGAAGCCTCACTAACATTGCTCGTGCCCAAGTCTCCCCCACACCCAAGAGACCCTTATCCTAGTAATATACATGGCCATGCTCTCCACGAGTACTCATACAATGTGAGGCTGCAAGAATACAACAAGCCTTAGCCTCTATTCTCCTCTTCTCTCCCCCACCCAGGCTACCGTCGACGAGTCGAAGCGCCATTACTCCGCGCCAACTCCCTCCTTCCATCCCACTGGTATCAGAGCAGCCGCCACATCCGAGACGCCCCTCTCGGTTGCCAGCAGGTTAAACTGCGCCGCCGCGTTTCTCGTGTCCAGAACCTCAACCCGAATCCCGAGCTCGGAGATGTATCGCCTCGTCTGAGGGCTGAGAGGCATGATCGAAGGTCCCGTGCCAATAATGAGGAGGTCTACGTGTTTTTCTTTGTTAGCCAAGGATGATCCTTTGTGACTGTGGCGTTTTCCCAATCCCCTTCATTCCCGAATGAGGAAGAAAACAAGGAAGCAGTCCGGCAACTCACCAGGTCGTGGCCATATTAGGTCAAAAAGGGCAAATGTCTCCGCGGGGAGATCGAACTGTCCCTTCTTGTTCGCTAGCACCTTTTCCCCCTTGGCCTCCCACGGCCGCCAGTTGAATACCTCTCCGTCGACCAATAGCACACCGTTTCCGTCCATAATAGTAATTCCGCTGTTCAGGCCAAACCCATCGTACATGCACACATCTACTGAGGTCGAGGGGACCGGCGCGTTGGCCAGGACATCCAGGTCGCTGAAATTGGTCGGGGGAGGCGTCGTAGGGGGCTTGTCGCTTTGTCTTCGGCTCGGCACGGCGTGGAAAAGTCTGCGGCTTGGGGGGCAGGCCTGGCAGAGGCTCGGCGACGCTGAGGCGCTGGCTCGGCGAGCTGTGATGGCGGTTCGCGAGGGAGGTGCTGAGAACTGGGGGATCGCCCGCCCCAGTGCGCGCGCGGCGCTGCAGGGTCGTGCGAAGCTGCGGGTTGCCATGGCTGGGGTTCTGAATAAACCAGGATGGCACGAAGTCGCTCTGGCTGGCGCAATTGGAGGCGCAAGAGGAGGGAGGGCGTGGTTAGAAGAGATAATGCTTAAGCTCGGAGAGCAACCGACGTGGGGTGTCGACTTTTTTCCGAGTCCCGCACGTCATAATTAATGGGTGGTGCTCTTACGGCCATAATGGATAAACGGCTTTAATCCCATTATGACTGGACAATTAAATTTGGAAAGACAAATGCACAGGTCCAACCAAATATTGGGGACATTTTTTATCACTTTTAGAAAGAAGAAGAAATGCTTAGGCAGATCTGGCAGAGGCAAATTCTGGAAGTAGACATCATGCTCACAAATAGCTCGAGTATATGTCACACAAAAACACCCAACTTTTTTAGTGCATGCCGCTTGATGTTCGTTTCATTTCAATCACCAAGAGGAAAGAAGCAGTCGTAAAGACGGCAGAAGACCAGCCATCCTTGGTCCGGTCCCGATGTATCATGCAGTCCCTTTTGCCCTAATGAACACCAAAGCAATGAACCGAGTCCCCAGAGTTCCTTGCCCTCACACGCAGAAAGCCAAATCCGGCAATGGAAATTGCATTTATTTCTTCTTCTGGCTCTGCTCCTGCTCCTTCAACACCTTCTTGACGATCTTCTGCTCCTCAATGAGGAAAGCTCGGACAATGCGGTCACGGACGCAGCCACCGCATCGGGAACCACCGTAGGCACGCTGGACGGTCTTCTTGGGCTTGGAGATCTGGGAGTACTCGCGGGGTCGGAGAGCGGGGATCTGGGAGGCGGGTTAGTCATTGTGTGTTGCTATTGAGGGGAGCCATTCGGTGGTCAAAGATGGTGGAGAGGGGGGGACATGGTGGTCGAGATGGCCGACAACAGCGTCTCTGCGGTTGCTGAAGAAAACCCAGAGCTGGGGTGAAGATGTATGCCGCAAAAGGCATCTCGTCTTCTTGTTCTCCCTAGCCGCGCCGTTGCACCACCTCGTCGATCCAGTCCAGTCCAGCCCACCATTTCGATCAGGAACGCTCGCATGTTCGAGGGCAACCTACACCAGAGAGCTTGGAGCCACAGTCACCGCACTTGGGGACGGTGCCGCGCTTCTTGATGTGAAGCAGACGGATGTCACCACCGGGAGTCTTGATGACTCGGGTTCGGTTGGAGCGGGTGTTGTAGCTGCGCGAAAAGTACTTTGTCAGTCCCAGCGGATCGCGAGAAGGGGGCAGCGGCTCGATTATGGATTGATTCGAGGTCGCTCGTATAGGTACTCACCCGTTGCGGCGGCGGTAAGTGACACGCTGGGAGACCATTTTTGCGGTGTTGTCGGGTGTTGCGATGAGGTTCTCACAACAGGAAGAGGAATTTCGAGATTTGGGGAAATTTTGTGTGGGCGAGAGACGATTGTGCCCGCTAAGCCGGCGAATCAGAGTGGAGCAGATGGGGCGTCACGTGCGCTTTTTGCTCTTTGCCAACTGCCATTTTTTGTGGCTGCTCCACCACGGGCTTGAGCCACTAGAGCGAGGAGCAACATTGTTCCTTTGCGGTGTGGTTTGAGCCGGCAGAATGTGTTGTTGGGCAACAAATTCACTGCCGGGTTAAGAAATGCAACCCACGTGTGATCTTGACGAGGTAGACATCGATGCACAGTGTTTTATGATATTTAGAGGAACGTGAAGAAAAAAACATCTACAATGGCATGGGGAAGGGCCATGACCTTCGTATTGTCGACCCCTTGACACCAGACTATGGCACTATGGAACCATGGAACGTGTCATCATGACCGAAGACAAAAAAAATAAGCTCTTCAAGGACTGCCAGTCTCGAGCTAAATAAATGGTAGGTAAATTGTTGGCACTCGTGCGCCTAGTTCGCACAACAACACGTTTATTCGCATCTGTAGAACCTGGTCAAAGTTTGAACAGATTACGCTCTTTATCAAGGTACAGGGTAATGATGCCAAAATTAGAATATTCACATGGGATCACGATGAGACCGGGCCGCAGGTTGCTTGAAAGAAAACAAAGGTTTTTAAATGTTCCTAGGCAAATAGTCAATCGACTGCAGTCTGAGCACGGTGGATATCTGAGGTGCATCACCGGCTCATCAAGTCATGAGCGATAGCGGTAGATATGAACTTTTTCAATGCACGTCTAATATTCACTATTTACCCCTAGATATAATTCCTATAAGACGTAGGTATCTTTTGATGGCCTGAAAGCAAAACCCGCTGAAAATCATGAACCATAAAATATGACTTGGAATCCACACATTTATCTTACAAATCTCACTGCGATACCTACTCCTTCGAGTCCATCCTGAACCAATTCGGATGGTCCTTGTGGCGCCACGGGGTGATGCCCATTGGGGCTTGCTGTCGGCTCTTCTCAGCCTGGGCAAACACCTCCTTGCTGGTGTCGTCGCGCATTAAATTGCTAAACTCTTGGACGCTGGCTTGGGCGTCATTCACCGACTTCATAAACGCGGCAAACATGATGTCGGCTGGGGGTCGGCTGTGTCAGCCTTGCAAGATTTGACTGGGAATTGAAGGGATGGGTTACATACGAGAGGGCTGCTTCTGGATGAGCGGGTCAACCATCCGCGGAATGGTATCTCGCAACAGGCGCACCTGCAAGAAAAGAAGCACACGTGTTAGCCGGGTTTTGCGACAGATGACACCCTCGGGATGCAATTGTACCTTGATGTGCAACAGCTTCAGGCGTTCCATGGCCTCTTCGAGACGGGCTTCGTCCCATGCATCCTGGCCGTCGGCCGGCGCTCCGGGCTGCGCGGTTGGCTGCTGGTTCATTGGACGGGACTGCGAGGCTGAGGCGTGCCGAGAGCGCGATACGATGCGAAAGGGGGTGGGAAGGGGGCAAATGAAGGGGGACACGGG
>NAGG01001494.1:0-13664 GCA_003031705.1 Calonectria naviculata
GGGGAAGGGAGAGAGAGGTAGGTATAGGAATAGAGAGGCACGGCCAAGACGCAACACTGGAGGAAGCAGCGGGTGGAGCGGGCCCAGGCTTCTTTTAATTGTTCATTGACTTCATTTGCACCGTACGACCGGGCCTTGTTCATTACTATGGTCCGGGAGCTAGCCGCAAGCCATGGTTGTTGGTGCTGGGCCTGGTGCTTGGGAGGTGGTGGGAGCGTTGTGCTACTCCCGACGGATTCTGCCTCTGACTCGGTGCTCCGCATGTACACCCCTTGGTACCATGTACCACACGGGGCCTACTAGCACACTGCGCGGTACGTATCGACCTTATCCTCTCCCACCGCAGGGGTGTCGCCCTTAACCTCCCAGTCGCCGGGGCGGGCCCCTGCCGGCAGCGATGGCCAGGGTTGCCCTGCACGCGCCCCAGAGTCGTCCTTCTGAGCTTGGTGCTGCGTCCTGGGCGGGCTCGCAGCCAAATCGCGAGGTGCGCCACACACTGTCCGTCCCAATTGCCTTTCAGAGCAGGTGAGCCAGCCTCCGGGCCAACCATTGAATCCAGCAGATCGGATGCGGTACCTCGCGACGGGAGCTGTGCCTAGCTGGAATGGGCAATCATGAGCACTCACTAGCTTCGCTCGGGATGGCGTCTTAGTCCCTCTCAATCCAGCCTCGCAAGGGACCTAGATTACAAGCGGCCACCGTATAAGCCCCAGGGCCGCACCCAAGAGTCAGCCTGTCCCAGGTCCCAGGGGAATCGTCGACCAGCCTTGGGCCCGATGCCCTACGTTCCTTCATGGGTATCCAGCAGGTACGGGATGCCCAGAGGAGAGCGCCTGCGTTTTCATCCCAGTACCTCTTTGCGGTCAGTGCGGCACGGCCAGACATCGGTAGTGGGGCACATCCCGGGATTATTACTGCATCCTGGCTCAGTTAACTGGCTGGGTTGTTTAGGGGCCTTGCCGGGATCCAGGGGTATTCTCAGGGACCCGATGCCTCTGAAGTAAATTTTCTTTCGACCCGCCAGAACGGCCAAGCTGCTCGGCCGGGACGGGATATTTTCACGTGGCTGCAACGGGAAGGGACCATCAGTGATCGCCTCCCTTGCATTCCCCATCAAGCCCCCGTCCACCAGAGGCTCCTCGCAGCTCCAGGCGCTTCAGTGGATGGCCTCTCTACTTTTCGCGCCCATTTTACAGATGCGTTGCCGCCGCCGCCCTCTGCAGGCCAAGGGCAGTGGGCCGTGAACCTGTCGCGTTCGATATCACTAACGCATGGCAGAAGCAGAGAAAGGGCTGGCTGTCTCACCTGGAGAACTGAAGACGCTGGCTCGACCCGTCGTGAGACGCCACGCCGCCTTCTGCCGCCGTGGACTCAACTTCACGTCGCGGAGTTTGAATATCTCTCACTCCAGCGGTACGTGCGACAAAGGTTGCAAGTGCCGCAACCAACGGCAGTGCGCTACTTGCTACACAAGTATTTTCTGCGATGCATCCTGCATCTTCTCCACTGTGTGCACTGCACTGCGAGAATCAGGACATTCGGGCAGAAAACGGCGGTCCCTAGGTGGAACGTTGAGGGGATGAATAGAAGAATGGAAGGGACCCGGGAACTGCCCATTTGGACAACACAGAGCCCTCGCAATCATCTACATCTTCGTCCTCGTTCAGCCCCATTCATGATTAATTATCCGAACACTTCATGAACCTTCTTTTTTTCGCATATATTCGCACACTGTAAAGTGAGGCTAGCCTTCAAGTAGCCAAAACATGGCCCAGGCGCAGGATCTGCAATGGCTTCCTATGGAAGTGCCTCAAGCCTAAACCTTGAGGCAAGGTTCGAAAACCGACTGCAGTAGCCCAGTCCTCCACCCCATCCTTCATTTCACACCTGCCGCAAAGAGGACATCCCTGACAACGCCCCCGCGTCTTGATGCAAGAAGAGAATAACAATAACTGGGCTCCCGGTACCTCATCCCACCGAGAATCTTCCCTGGAACGGGACGGTGACGAGCCGGCAAGTGAAAGTGGTTGCAGGAAACGACTGGCTGCAGCAAAACAGCCGTACAGTTCTCAAATGCCCGGTGAGACGCATTAGATGAAACTCGATTCAGGGTCAAACCAAGCCAGCGAACGACACATTGCTAGCTGCGTCAACAGCGCGGATGATTCAATGGGCATCTCAACAATATGCGAAATCATGTCGGGGGATCAAAATCTCGGGTGGGCTCATTCATCTGAAAAGTACGAATGAGACCCTCGCTAAGGATTTCTCCGTTCTGTTCCTCCGACTTTGAGCCAACATAAATCGGCCACAAAAGATGCGGACCCCTCAGGTTCATCGCAACCCCTGCGGAATCGAGCAGTCTGCTCGGGCAGACTGGGCCAGATGGTGGCCATCGCGGGCAATGACAGCATCTGGGATCGCACAGCGAGGTCCACGCCGTGTGCTTCATGGAAGCCCACCATGTTCCAGCCATGGGATTCTGGGACGGAATAAGAAGTGGAAAGTGAGACAGGTTCGCCCAGGGTGGGTAGTACGGAACTCCAATCCGGAGTCTCTCTGAAACAAAGATGTCTCCAAACGGCCACTGGCGTGGGGAATCAGTCACTGGGCCGTTGGTGATTAATTCCACTATATTCAACGTTAAGCCTCTTGGCCTACTCCCTGTGGGTACCTCGCATCACCAACACGCTTTTCGGGCGCAGCACGTCAGAAGGATGTGAAGTGGGTTTGAAACAAAGATACTGCATGTTTTTTTGGAAACACATACATTCGCTTAGCCCACATGAGTAGCTCCACGCCAGGTTGCAAGAAGAATTCTCCAACAACGACGCTGTCGAACATGCCACCGTCCTAGGCATTAGTTCCGAAAGACCGGCACATTCGCTGATGATTGCCGAAAATGCCCATGATAGACTGCACAGTGCAGCATCAACAAACCAGATGGTGAGTACCGATAGCGCTCCGTGCCCTAGGGACCATCGTGGATCGCAAACACCAGGTAGCCAGGCCGCCTGACAGGGAAAGTAACGGATGGGCGGATGACGGTGCCGGCATGCAACCCATCCGGCTGGGAACGGGGATGATGGTTGTCGTGATACATACAACCATTGGAGTCTTGGTTCTCGATGTGTCTCAAAAGATGCCGCATGCCCCTGCGCCCCATGACTACAACCCCGACCCGACCACGACCTAGCTTGCACTCCCGCGGTCTCAACACTCATGCGTTGCATAACTGAGGTGAAGTGCAGTCCGTCCAGTGTTGGCCATCCGGCACTCGTTGAGATCAGCGTCACGAACCGTGCGCGGTGGCGTGCAACAAACAGATGGCCTGAAAGCGAAACTTTTATCGCCTGAGACGAGCCGGTCAAAGTTTACCTCGAATCGCACTGTACTGCAGGCAATCTGAAAGGGCAGGAGTGAAAGTCGACGGCTCGCCATCCCCCTTGCTTGTTAGTGTGAGTCTGGTAATGGGTCAGTGCGCCAGTGCGCGCGTGGCGAGCGGTGACGGTGAGCGGGGCAGGTAGGGATCCAGGCAAGGGCTCCCGTGTGCAGTGACATTGAAAAGGGACAGCGGCAGTGGGGTGCTAGACCCAAAGGGAAGCTAGTTGGGGCCGGATGTCCACTTCCCCCAGTGCACCCCTGCTGCTGAGTCGCCGCTCCTCATCCAACCTACCAGAGCGACTCGTGCCCAAGGTGCGAGTCCAAATCGGAAATGAAGTCGCCAGTGTTTTCGGCGGCAGACTTCTCGTTGCGGGATAGATGAGCGGTGCCGCCATTTGAGTTGCCAGAACGGAAACTCATAGCAAGACCAGATATAGCTCCGTTTAGGTTAGCCTTTCAAGGCTGTTTGGTTGTCTACTAATCCGTCACCCCTGCACCGACGTTGTCTTGGGAACCCGAACATCGAAATTCTTGAGCACTTGATCGATGAATTTGCAACATGGTGCCAAGATGTTGTCCTCTGACACGTTCATGGTCTGGCCTGTAACAACAACCAAGCATTTACTGGCTACGATTCGAGCGACCTCGGCCTGTCCGAGCCTCGTGGGCCAATCCCAGCCCAGTATCAGATGCGGCCGTAGTCTACCCGCGATTCATCATGTCTACCATCTTATCAAGTCTGTAGCCACCAGGATGAGAAAAAAAAGGCCCAGATGAGAATCGCCGCGGCAAGAAGTAGACCGTCAGATACATTGGATGGCGACGTCACTAACCCTAAACTGTTGGGCCATTAATGCGAACGACGCCATCCAGGCGGCAATTTGAAAACGGTTAACGCCAAGTGACCTCTCACATCCCCATGTTGGGCACACAAAATCTTTATTGACGTAGATCTTGCAGCTTCGCGCATCTGGTTGGCATTGCTTCGATGGAATGTTCCGGTTCCTACTCGCCATAGGACTCGTTCCCGCGCACTACTCTGCGCCGTCCGCCGCAATTCTATCTGGAAACCTGGGGATGCTGGGCTGCTCGTTAATGGGGTGTGCAGCGTCCGAGCGCTGGCGGAAGCATTGCAAGGCTGTCCCATGTCCGCAAAGTCCTTCCGTTGAGCATGAATTGACGGTCCTGTGACGGCGACCTTGCACACACACGCGCACCCGCAATGTGCCATCTATACAGCATTCAAGATGCGACATCACCAACCATGCCATACCGGCTGTGCTTTGCTCCGCCCGTCCGACGTCGGTCCCAGTCCACCCCCAACCCCATTCCTTTTTCATCCAGACTTCCTGCCACTCGACTCGCGCACTCCTTAGGTCTTTCGAGAAGAATTCCAGGATCCATCAACGTTCCCCGCTCGGCACAATTCGAACGCCACGACTCTCTGCGTGGCGGCACAAACATGACCAACCAAAGGACAACCATCAACCTGAGCACGGACCTTGACCTACAGAAGACTTTCCACCACGCCGTCGAGCAGTGGCTTGGAGGCAAAGTCCTGGGTACCACAGAAGCACATGGCTAAGCTAGCTCGCCCTTTCATGCGCGACTGGTCTCGGCCGGGGGTGATCTTGGTGGCGCCCCGTCGCCGCTCGCTGTGAACAGCCTAGGCGAATCAGCTCATCCAACGCTGCACTACCGGCTCGTCGTTGAGTCTTACTAAACGGAACCTAGGACGCAAATCGTGACTTTTTCTCTGATGGGCAATACGAACGCGGTATCGACTTTGCTTTTTTTTCCCCGCCTAGATGACAACCTCTTGTCAGCACACTTGCGAGGCTGGGCTGGCAAGTCGCTCTCCCCACAGAGCTACTCTCATTGAGAGTCGCGAACCGTTGTTGCGTTTTACCGGGCCATTAATTTACCAGCCTCAAGATGTATTTATTTTAAGTACTTCGTTGACGATCAAGCACGAGGCCCTGGGATTGAGTATCTAACCATCGGGCACTTGAGATGACGATCATGGTACGGATTCGAACTGAACCAACCCCGAGTCGGAGAAGCATCATTGGACGTGCACCCCCGGAATCCGATGCCATGCATTTCTGACATTGCAAGTCGATGTTGTGATTTGCTGGGTGCGCGTCCTCGGGGCGCTGGTATGAGCTGGCTGTCGTTGTCGCTGTCGCTGTCGCGCGCGCTTGGGCTTTGCTTGCAGGCTCCTTGGCCATTCTTCTCGGCTGCCCTCCCCCATCACGTTGCAACCACGTGGCGGGCGTCGTCGTTGCGTAGAGATATCCATCAGCCATCCCAAAAAGGAACAGGCTAGCTCACCGAGACATTTGTTGGTGGCTAAGTACCCCTCTCTCGCGATAATCACCAATGGTGGCTGAGAGGGCCTCGGCTTTCCGCAACCCCGCGAGTCAGGCCGTGTAATTGCGTGCGTCGATCTCCCGTGCTGAGCATAACCGCAGCAAGTGATTGCGACTGGCCAGCGGCGACAGGTCTGTCTCACCACGCCAGCACACGAGCCCCAATCACCAACGCAATGTAAAAGTCCAACTCCAATGGATGAAGCAATAACTGTGCTTTGATGCCAACTCATCTCAACCATGCAACATGTTAAATCCTTGTCCCATGATCTGGGACAGAGGTGCCGAGTCGGCGGGGGCTCCCTAATCAAATGGCCGGCGGCCCCACGCTTGTGCTCGTCCAGTCCTGATCAAGATCATACATTTATGCTGTGCAAGCCGGCTCAAAGCCTTGTCACCCCCGGGGCGCCTGCACGTCAAGCCATCCCTAATTATCCTTATTTCCTCGTTTCAAGGCCACTCGTCGACTGTATATTACTTTAGGGTATATGTCGGCTTCTATATGTTCCAGGGGTGGCTGCAACCATTGTATTTACCCCGTCACTCATCTTGTACTGTCGCTACTTTTCCCTAGTCAGGCAACAAACCAATCGTGGTCTAGTGCACCCTGCCAACCAGGAGTTATTCCATCGCTCTCGACATCACGACGCTGCCACTCTCGTAGACGCCGGTGACGGGATTGGAAGGATGCTAATGTATGTTTTCGGACGTCCGCACTGAGGCAACACTCACATCCTGTGTCGGCTAAGCGTTTCATTGTCGTCCCCTGGCAGGGGGCGTTTTCCAACGCCTAGATACCGGCTGCGCTTGGTTGTCATCGAGCACCTGGAGCAGGGAAGAACCCTGTTGCCAATGTCTCGGGGCGTGTATCGTCTCGGCTTCGACGCGGGGAATTGCAGCAGCGTGAGGCCATCATCTCACCCCACCCTTGAAGGCCGCAGTCTCTGCAGGTGCAAATTATATGCGTGACTAGCCCTGTGCTCCGGTTCGCCAGCAGCCGTCGTGTTGTTTATTACTCTTCTCTCCTCACCCCAGTCCTGATGACGCATCTGCATGAGGCGAGTATTCCGCAGCGTAACCGACATTGACAAGCTCCCACCACTTTCGCGACCCACCGGAACTCGGTCGCATTCTGGTCTTGTCACAGGGTGTTAGGGCAAAAAAAAAAAAATTTAAGGGCATTACCCAAGCAAAGGCCTTATTTGGGCATCTGCAATGGCTCAGTTATGCCTTCTGCTCACATGAGCTGATCATGTGTTTTTCGCCCTGGGGCCATTGCGGGACTGCGATTAGCAGTCAAACCAGAGTTGAACCCAACCGCGGCCCTGGCATCTTGTGGATTGTTCCCTCGCCACGGACCCGGGTTTGTATAACCTAGCAACCGGGCTCGGAAACATTCTCCGTGGGTCTTGAGAGGCAAACATCTTACTCAAAAGAGTGCGTGTTCGCATGTTAAGCGAGATGGCTTGTGGAGAGTAACGAACCAGACGACAAACCAACACGCTACAGTGTAGCATTCGGCATCGCTTGACGCGTCGATAAATGAAATAATAGGCATATTGTACGATTGGTTCATCTAATGTAAGTATAAGCGAACTCCAAAGCAGGTGTCCAATTTTTCCTAGGCCGATGTTCCCATAAACTCCAGATGACGGTAATATGTGGCGCCCTCCATTCAAAGATGCTCTAATTCCTGGTTCATGTCCGTATTCAACTCAGTAATTTGAGGATCGGACTCTAGATGCTTGGTCCATTCCCAGTAGACATCATCCAGTCTGTCATTTCATCCTGACACAACCTGACACACCTGACACAGCCCGGTATGGCCGCAAATCGGGTCGTCCCAAGTAAACAATTACACTCCAACCTGCAAACAACCAACAGCACACACCTGTTAGCAAGAAGCAGAGTTAGTTGGCACCAAAAAATGTGACGTAGTGAACCCAACATCCCACGGTGACCAAGCCCCTCACTTCCTTCGTCGGGCGGGGACCGCGGCTCTGTTCCTCTTCAGGAGCAAGTCTTTTGATGTTTTGGTGTTCTTGCTCAACTTGGGAGCCATTCGCTCATCCACCTTCTTTGCCACGCGGTACACGGTGGACCCGATCTGCTCATCTCGAGGCCCGCGGGACTCGCGAGCTAGGCTCTTCTCGACGGTGGCGATTTTTCTCTTTTTGGAGCGGGACGCGGAGACGGCAGCCTTCAGCTTCTCCTCGTCCTCATCCTCGCTAGACGAGTCCGTGAGGAACTCGGCGGGCAGCAGATTCGGGACTTCAACTTTACCAGCTCGTCCCTTCTTAACCAGGGCCGTCGAGTCTCCGGCCTCAGTCTCCACCTCGGCCTTCTTACGCTCTTTGGCCTGTTGCTTGAAGAGGGTGTCTCTTTGCTGGCGCTTGCGTTTCTGAGCTGCCGCTTGCCTGAGAGCAAGTTAGTGAAACCCCCACAAACACATGTATGCCGCAGTTTCTGGAAATGGCAAAACTTACTCGTGAGCCGCTTTCTGGGCTGCGTGTGCCGACTTCTTGATGTCCGATGCTATCTTGGTAGTTGAAACGGCCTCGGGCGCCTCATCATCGCTATCCTCCTCATCCTGCTCGGGCTCCGGAGCGGCAGTTTTTGCCGGCGCCACGGGAACCGGAGTTGCGGTTTCAGCACCGTCGTCGTCTCCGAATACCACAAGGTTGCCCTTTGCAGATGCCGAAGCAGATTCTGTAGGGGTTGAAGACTCGCCATCCTTGGCCCTCACGGGCAGCTGCCGGCGCGCCGAGTCATCAGAGGCCGGTGCTTCAACTGAGCTATCATTGGGCAATTCCTTTTCGTACTTTTTGCTCCGTGTCCTTGGTGCCATTGTGAATGTGTATGAGAGGCGTAATGAAATCGAGATGAGGCTGGGCTTAGATTCTGGCACAGAGGCCAAGGCGAGTCCTAAAAAAATGAAATTCCAAGTGGCTGTCTGAATTTCCTATCGAAACGACAGTCTCATAAAATGCTTGTGTGGGACCCAGAGTTGGTTCTGGTTGGACGTTGATTATGGCAGGAATGTGATCTCGATGAACCTCTGAAAAAAAAAAATCATGCTGGAGCCGTTTTTTTCGGTGAGCATGCTTCACCGTAGCGAGCGGCGGCATGTGATTGGCCAACTTTGCTGTGGCTGCCCGCCCATTTGTGGCTGGGGTCCCATCTAACCTCACGCTATTCACAACAACTCATCGCATCCTTACCTAGGTAGACTTACAGCGCTATTCTACCAATCGGCGAGGCCGGCCAATTCAAGGCATAATTGTCGTCTATAGCACATAGATACTTCATTTGTGCTTAGATAGCGACGATGTCTCGCCACTTGCCATCTCGGCACATAGGTGGCCGGCTGTTGTACGCTAGTCCAGCATCGGCATCTTCAGCGACAACTGCATTGCTGGCTTCACATGCCGCACGCTTGGGGCAGCTGTCCGCCGATCGATCATCTCAGGTGCGGACTTTTGCTGCGCCCCGGGCACCGAGGCCTCCACCGCGTGCGCCAAATCCACGACCGTCGGCTGCAGAGGTCTACAACCTCGAGGGCATCACGACCGAAAAGTTTGATGATGTCATGAAGATGACCGGTTCCTTCAAGAGCCTCTCCGCGGCAGGGTATTACGAGGTTGCCCAGAGATTTTCTGATGCAATCAAGAATGGATCATCTCCCTTGAGCGTGAGACTGATTGGTGGTGAGTGATCTTCATGAATTATGAATTGGGCGTCAATAGATTACTAATGAGTTCACTCTAGAGAATGCCGTTTCATCACTTGTTTTGTATGAGATTGGGTGTATGATTCGACACATGAGACCATCTAAAAATTCCATGGCGTTTTCCGTGGCCCTGTGGGCATCTGCATCGGAAATGGGCAACCGCCTCGCAACCATCTCCCAGGCAAGAGAAATAATTCGATCTGGGGCTTGGGGCAACAATAAGTCGTTTGAAAAGGTCGAGGCCCGTTTTAGACAGCTTGTATCAGAGGGCAAGGATCCCAACGCTCTGACCGTCCAGGGCGAGCTGTTATTCAAGCTGGCCAAGTATGCCGAGGCAGCAAGGGCTCTGCAAAAGGCGCTTGGTCCTGGGAACAATGAATTTGAATGGAAGACCGACTGTCAGGTGTGCTTGGCCAAGGCACACGTGAAGCTCCAAAAGGTTTCTGAAGCAAAAGCTATTCTAGAGGCAATTTCTGCCTCGGAGTCTCCAGATGTGAGCGCCGAGTTGGGCAAGTTGCTGTTATCCAGCGATTTAGACAGGGCGGAGCAACATTTATACACGGCAGCCATCAACGGAAGGCCGGATAACTTTGCTCAACTCTCAGAGATTGCCACCGAGAACCAGTCCAAAGCCACAGCCCCAGACGAGAAAAAGGAGCTCGGTCTTTGGGCCATGGAATGGGCACGTTTAGCAGATCCAAAGACGGCGTTCTGAGTCATTTTGTATAATATGTATTTTGAAGTTACAATTCATGGCTAATGATTTTCATTTCCTCCGTATGTTTGTCTCAAACAAAGTCTTCTGCTTTTTTGATGTGTTCCCTTGACTGGGTTTGATAGGCCCACGCTTGCCCACGCCGCCACCATCGCTTTCTGGTTTTCGATGAGCCCTCTCCTCCTTGCTTTCCGCACGCTCTTCGTTGGTGCTATGAGCGCCTCCTTGCACCGTCTTGTTGTCCTCCTTTGGAAACTTGTCACGCCAATTTCCGTCAAGGACCGAGGTGTCGTTTCCATAAAGTCCAATCTGGTATGCAACCTTCATAGCCCCAAGACAGTAATCCCGTCTCTCTGAAAAGTCAAACATTGGTTTTGGATAGGTTCCCTCTTCGACGTTTGTCAAGCCGTCACCTTTAATCCGAACCCCAGCCTTTCTCTGATCTGACAAAGGCGCCTTCCAAGGCTCATAGATGTACTTTTCTTCCAGGTTTTTCAACTCGGGAACCCATCGACGGATCAAATTTCCTTGTTTGTCCCACTTCTGACCAAAAGATATTGGGCTGTAACATCGAAAATACTGCGAAAAGAAGGCAGTACAAGATAGCCATTGCCAGTTCCCGGCATTACAAGCCGGTTCGTGGTCCAATAGCCATTCCTCAAACACCTCGGCGCCGCGTTCCCAGTCAATGTAACATCCGCCCCTCGTTAAAAAGCAAGCAACGCTGTGTCTCCCGAGATGGTGTATCCAACCTTCGTGTCGTAGTTGACGCATGAGAGCGTCGATCCAGGGAAACCCCGTGACCCCCCACTTCCATCTCTTAAACCAGATTTCCGCTTCTTCCGAATCGACGTGATACTCACCTGTCGCAATGCCCGTTTTCGGGTCACATTTAGATGGCAGATGCCAAGGAATAAATCGGCAGTGTGCGTTGCCCATGGTCTGAGCAAATGAATGCCCCAGGGCTGCCTGCGCAGCAAAGTACATGTCTCTGAAGAGTAGCTGTCCTGTAAGACTCTCTGGTGGCGTTGAAGCGCCCTTTCCAAAGTCTCTGACAACCTCAAGCACGCGCCAGTAGAACTCTCTCACGGAGAGTGCGCCAAAGTGCAGGAATGGCGAGAGGAGAGTGGTAGATTGTGGTTCGAACTGAGCTGGGCTCGTCCTAGGTTTCTCGAAAGTAGCTGTATATCTCTTATCCGCGATAATCTTGTCGAGCATCTCCAAAGCAATCGTCTCCCCTCCTCGGTGAGGAGTTGTTGCTGACGGAAAACCGAGTTCCTCCATCGTTTCAATTGCAAAGTCGCCATTTGGCCCCGCGATTTCGTCGTACCCTGTGTCCGTTTTTGTTCTCCTCTCCGAGTTTATATCGGGTAGCTTCTCCGGTTGATCTTGTTCAAAATCCACTGGCATGTTTCCAGGGTTGGGGAGACTGTCTGGTGCTGAAATTGGCTTCCGTATCTCCCCAACTTTCTTACCGGCCTCTCTAATCTGGGTCATAGACATTGTAGGCTTTCCGCCATGCTTCTCTACGATTTGATCGCTATCCCAGAGAGTTCTACCAGAGCGTATCACAACTGTGACGCCAGCGTCTTTGGCGGCTTGTATGACTATGGCGTCTCGCTCGCGAGCATAGGCATCTGTGTCTTTTTCAAAAACCAGATGTGTTACTTTCCAAGCTTTGAAGAGCTTTGGAAACAGAGTTTGGGGTGCTTCCCTCAAGACAAACAATTTTGAGTTAGGATTGAGCTTGGTGATGGACTGGGACAGGTCGTTTTGACAATCTAGGCTGATGATGACACTTAGTATTGGAGCTATAATACCAAGCGCTAAATGTAAATACTCACAGAAATTGCCATCGATTCAATCCACCCCTTGCTCGATAGACGTAGTAGGGATCCCAGGTGAAAATGGGCCAGAGTACAACGGGATTGAGGTCTAGGGCTGCCTTCAGCGCAGGAGAGTCGTGGAGTCTCAGATCTGTGCGAAACCAGTATATTACTCTGGGCTCTGCCATCCCTTTTGATTTGTGGTTGGCAACTTATTCTGCACAGGTCCTCAGGTTGTTGCGGCTGTGTGGGAGTAGTAAAAAGCGGCTGGGGCACCTAAAATCAAGTCATGATGTCAACACCCAGCCACAGCGCTCGTGTGAGGCACGGCCACAAAGGACAAACGCAACACCCAAGTTCATTACAAGCAGCATTAATTTATCTAACAGCCCCCAGAAACTCCAGTGGAACATACCCCCTTTCCCCTAGTCCTTTTTTAAACCCCTTTTCTTTTTGAGGGCTGGTAGGGTTACGTCGGCAACCAGGCGACCAGAAAAAAAAGAGAAAAAAAGCAAGGGGGAGGGATCTGAATCGAATCAACCTGAAAGAACATGTCAAAAACTTGCTTTCGCAGCAATACCTTTCTCCTATTACCCGGTACCAAAAATTCACTTTCCACTGTTCCGTTCCATGCTTGAGATACCGTCGTGCAAACATTGATATATAAGGTCTTGTCTTGTTTTTTCTGTAAAAAACCCTTAATCTATGTTGGAATGGTTTCAGGAGTATGGGATTGTTGGAGAGCATTGAAAATATATAAATGGTCATCGCTCTATCGAGCATCAGTCAATTAAATTTCACTGTCAGCGTAGTAAAGAAAATTTCCATGTCCTTGCCGTGCAGAGCCCAAGTGTGTTCTGTTGCTAATCGCATATTGATACCTCACAAGAGGATGGATGTGCTGGCCACTGACCACCAGGACAGCACCAACTCGGCTAGCTTGAACTCGGGTATGAGTCTTCCTATTTCAAATCACTAAAGTGGTACTTTAAGTGGTAGATATTTCATCGGACACAATGCAAAAATAACCGTGACAATGACTATAGGCCTATACAGACGGGTATTGGATGGATGATAGGCATTCAAGCGAATTCAATATCACAATGCAAGACATGGCACGAAGAGCAAGCAGTATTATCCGATCCCGTCAATCTTGAGAATTCGAGACACGGAAGTAACCTGTCACCTTGTGATAGTGTGATCACCATTGCATCCGAGAAGGTCTTACAGGCACGAACGTTTTTCATTTGCAAACACATAACCCCTGTACGGGCGGCACAGGGGAAGCCGTCGTCGGCAAAGCAGCATCAAGGAAGCTACGGCTTCCAGTAAGCATTGTTTTTGATGCAGGGGAAGCTGAATAAGGTTGTCCTAGTCAGGAGTTGTCTCATCGAGTTGCTTTTTCTGGTGTGGGCATAGCCACACTACTCAGCAGGTCCACGTGTCCAGGGAGAGGAATTATCGCTACCAGCTGTCGCCAGATTGCCCGGCCAGCCAAATCCTACAGTCGAGACTGTGTTGGCCTCTATGCGTGGGTTGCACAATGAGAGGTATTGACTCATGCCATCTTCAAATGGCAGCGGCGAGGGATCCTCGCAGCATGAATAGGCATCGAGGGGTTGGTGGGGGTCCAAGGG
>NAGG01001497.1:0-34169 GCA_003031705.1 Calonectria naviculata
GTGCACAGTGCGCACTGTGCACGTGTTCACGCAGTCGCCCGGCACTCCCCTTTATTAATCACTGCTTCACAAAGCAACAAAGAATAATTTCAATCCTTCACATAACCATGAGCTTCCAAAAAATGTCTGAACGAGCCGCGATGGCCCATGTCCCGACGCCCACAGAGGCACCTCGCTTCAGGAAACCCAGGCCGTGCTACGACGATCTCATCGTTGCCATCCGCGAAAAGAGACCGGTGCATGCAAGAAGCGTAACCGTGAGCGCCCCCGCTTCGTTGATTGGAATAAATGAGTTTCTGATCCTGATCATAAATAGATTGTTGCTGCGAAGCCCTCATCTTCGCGAGATCCTCTCACAACTCCCCCTGGATCGCCTAAAGACCCCATCTCCAATAATGCTTCCTCTTTCGCCTCCTCAGCATTGCCTGACACCGCAGCGAGTTCGCCTCCTGCTCCTGAGGCCTACGGCAGTGATTTTACGGCCCTCGCAGATTCCATTCTAGGACAACTGCTGAATCTTTCTCTTGAATTCCAAGTACCCGAACAACGGTATCGGTACAGGTATACAAGACGACCAGCCGCCCTGGTTCCACCATCAGCATCAGCTCAGGCGCCGAAGCCAGGCTCAACTTGGGCTTCGCAAGCCAAGAGTGGACCCTCGTCATCGGATACCAAAAAGCGCGGCAAACCTTGTCCTATCTGTGCAATGCATGGCCACAGTAGAGCACGTTGTTGGTTTTTTGCTGTCCCTGGTAAGTGTCAACCGCACCTCTCATCACCCAATTGCTGACAGCTAGTAGGCGAAGTTCCCCAAAGTTGGGTTTTGCCAAACATGTCGCCCGAAAATTTGACCAAGGTGATGTTGTCTGCTTTACTCTACACATAGAAGGGAAGTTAACATGTCTTAGTTCTCCGAAGAGAAACACCCAAACCTCCCCCAAGACGCCTTCATCTTGATGTCTGGCCTGCAGAAGCCAAATATGGGAAAGTCAAGACGAGGCAGAAGAAACCCGAGAAAAACAACGACACCGCAAAACTGACGATTTTCTATCCGTCCTTTGGATTCCGATTTCCCCTATCCGTCACATCTACTCTCTCAAAGGGAAATTGGCGCGCGACCATCGTGTAGTGCAACCCAAGAACTAATTCTGCAACAAGAATATGAATGGTTTAGTATTTAGATTGGGGTTTCTTTTACTTTCACAGCGGATATTAGCACTTGTTCTGCTGGTGAGGTGACGAAGACTAAATGTGATTCCGCAGGCAAACCGGGTAAATGTTGCGAGCTTTGGAACATTTGGAACGGTTAAACCGAACGAGTGTGCGTCTTTACCGACTTTCAGAGATAATTTTACTTCTAATGAGTCTGTCTTTTTCATTGTCCTTTTTAAACAATGGCACGTGGGGATGGCCTGCTGGTGTTGTTTTCACGTCATCATTCAGTTTCATCAACCACTAGTTTTGCACCTGGGTGTACCAATATTCTCAGATAGCTACCTAGTTGTCTTAAAATACAAATTATGCAGACTTATTTCTTGATAAACGGGCGAAGGGCCTCCTTCATGGCTACTTGTTGGATTTGGAACAGTTTTGATCGCTGGTCCTCCCAACCACCCTCTGCCAGCAGTGGCTCACCCGGCCCAATGGCAAACTGCTCATCCCCCTTTTCGAGCAGCTTGTACATGGCCTCTGTGTATGCGTCTAGGGGCATTCCGATTTTGCCACCATCCTTCAGAAGTGGCTGATGCTTTTCGTCGTGCAGCTCAGTCTGGACGGCTGGGGGGAAGACCTCCACCATACGTGTCTTCTGACCGGCATCCTTGATTTGCTGGCGCACGGCCATGATGAATGAGTGCAGGGCTGACTTGGAGGCGTTGTAGTTGGGTGTGGCGAGCAAGGATGGGACGAGACCGAGGGTGGCGCTGACGTAGACGAGATGGCCCTGGGGCTGGCTGTTGAGATGCGGGAGGAACGCCGCTGTGAGGTAGGTAGCCGCAGTGTAGTTGGTGGTGACTTCATCGTTGACCTGGCTGAAATCGATCGTCTCAGGCTTGGTGAAGTCGAAGCTGCGCTGGATGCCAGAGTTGACAATGACGCTGTCCAGGTCTGGGTTGGCCTCGATGACAGACTTGGCAAAGGCTGGGATGCCGGCGAGATTCAGCACGTCGAGCACAACGGCAGAGGCGTTTTCTGCGCCGTGTTTCTCGACAAAGGCATTGAGGCGCTCCTGGCGTCGGCCGGTGACGATGACCTTGGTGCCGGTCGAGATCAGTTTGGCAGCAAAGGCCTCGCCGATGCCAGAGGTGGCACCAATGACGAGGGTCTTTTTGTAGAGGGGAGCCATGGTGGGTTGGGTTGGGTTGATGCGGGGTTGGGGTTTGGAGGAGCACAAAGAATTGAGGATGGAGATTATCGTTGGTCTTGGTCTGGCAACACAGAGGATGCGAGGGATGAGCGAGTTTATATATACCTGCTGGAAAATCCCTTTTCACGTGAAGCTATCTCAATGGCACTCACTAGAAGTCTCATAGACGAGTCGCACCAGGCTTGTCATGCAGTGTTCGGTGAATGCTTCTGAAAGGGGAATAGCGTCATTCGCGCGACGAGGCGGAGTTAAGACACCACTGAGAGTCGCTGCAAATCATGGCATTTCGGAATTGCCATCTTTGAGGCTCGGCCACGGCATTCGGCCAATGGATGCGCCGCAGCAGATCATTAGTAAGAATGCGCCGCTTGTAACTGAGACTTGTCGCCGCACCAAGATTTAGTGCGAAGGCGTGTGATTGCTGCTCGCGTCTACCTGGCTAGTTAGACCCGGTCTGGGAGCCGCTAGCGTGGTCGGCCTTAACAGACACTGGATTACTCCGAACCGGCGCTGACCACAGTCAAAGCAACGACGCACCGCCACTGGAGCCGTCGATTTTTCAGGAGTAGAGACCTGCAGACGCTTCAAACTGTGCAAATAATGGTTGGCGTGCCTCGCAAAAGCACATGTCGCACCTGTCGGGAGCGCAAGGTCAAGGTACGTGGCGAGCCCACCACGCTGCTCTTCACCACCGTCGTTTGTCCTTACAAATCAATAGTGCGATGGGAATCGACCCATATGCAAGCAATGCTCGCGATTCGGGAGGATATGCGGCGGCTTCAATATCACTTTTTTGAACAAGTCTGCCGAGCACTACCTTCACGCATCACCACCGTCTCACCCAACGCCCGCTCTCTCGCTACATCAAAAGAATACCCATATTTGGGATTTGTTCGGCCTGCTTCTTCGGGAATGTCTACCACATCCATCTCATGCGACTGCCAAAGTACCACTTCGGTGGATGACTTCCATCACTGGCATGGACCGCAGTGATCTCCTCTCAAATGCCGTCTCAACATTGACCTGGGGATGGTATGGGCATCTTGATGGACGGGTTGATTGGGCTGTTCGAAGCCACCACCAGTATGACGCTACCCTTGGCATGCTCCAACGGGAGCTATATAAATTAGGAAAAGGCTCTACGCGTAATCTCGAACTGCTTGTGGTGGTCGAGCTCTTGGCGCTCTATGATATTTACGAATTTGGTAGCCAGAGGTCTCAAGGGTGGTTGGCCCATCTTGCTGGGGCTGGAGCAATACTCCAACAGCAATACCCCGAAAATGGCGAGCAACTCGACCTGTATCGAGAAATTTGTTCATCCCATAACCTCATTACAGTTAGCCGGTTGCATCTCGAATCTGGAAAGGTGATTTTGCTAATTTGCATTTAGATAACGAGTGCGCTCTCAAGCCGTAAAAGGAGTGCTTGGTCTACATTAGGCCGTAATTCTACCCTAGGTACTCCGGCTCCTGGTGATAGATATCATGAACTCCTTTGTATCGGAATCGATGTGGCGGAATTCGTCGAAGTCGTTGATTGTACTTCTGCAGACACCGACAACATGAGTATCGGGCTACGCTATTCTCAGATAATTGACCAATATACTCACCTGGTCGACGCATTAGAGACATGGAAAAGCGCCGTCAGTCTTCTTCAATATCCTAACCAACCAGCGCACACTATACCCGACAGTCAGTTTAATTCGCAAAAAGGCAGCCATACTATGTATCCAGCCAAGTCTCAAAAATACATTGGATTACCTTTCGACCAGTTGCAATCAGCAAGATTAATACACCTTTATCGTTCGATACTACTGCAAACGCACCTCACAATGCTCAATTTCGAGGCCTGGGTAGAGTCTGCCTACCCAGGAGACTGGCTCACGCAGTTACTTGCCAGTATGCTCCCTGAAAAGACTTGTAGGGTGCATAAAGCCAGGCAACTGGCCGATGATGTCACTTTCTGGGCCGATCTTTGTGTTGAGAGTGCGTGGCAGAGCTTTGGTCCAGTGATTGGGACTTTTAGTCTTCAGACGGCGTTAAATTGGTACATCTTTGAAGAACAAGGCACGGCGAACTTTGGGTGGAGTTTAGACGAGGAAAGAATGCAGAGGAGCAAGATGCACTGTTCTCGGATTCTTGCAAGATTAAAAGGTGGAGAGACGGAGAATATACTGTAGCTTTTCCGGAGCTACTTTTCATACATCGTTATTCTGAAGACGCCCCATGGTAATGGATACTAGCTAAGCGCTACAGCTGGAATTAGACATCTTTCTCAACTTCCGCCACCGTAGGTACGCGGTGCAGCCGAAGACCAAGGTACTTGGCAATTGATTGCACGCTATCCCAGACGACCTGCACGTCCTCTGCTGGGACACCAATCCGCCTAGTGCCGCGAATATGCCAATGCGTTTCCTTCTTCAGATTTTGAATCATGATTCCCGGCAGGACCACCATTTCGGTGTCGACGTCATCAAGAACTTGCCGGTCACTGAGATAAAGCCCGTAGGTAATGTGCTTGGTCACCCACTCAAAGTCTGGGTGATCAGCAAGCATGCCCAGAGTATCCTTTGAGTTGCGGCTGTATAGTTTACCGAACCATTCCGTGCCGCGCTTCATGTTTTCCTCGTCGCATTGCCAACCCTCTCTCGTGAAGGTGCGGTCCTTGTCCTCTTCCTTTTCAACGGGGTTGATGGCGAGGATGGCTTCCAGCGGCTTGCACACTCCGACGATGCTGATGGCCTTGATCAGGGTCTCGCGGACACGGCGGATCATTCTGTGACGCTGCTCTGGAGTTGAGAACTCCGGTCTCGAGACAAGGTACTCATACAAGTCTTTGCAAAGCTCGGGGTCGTTCCCACCGACGAGGGCTGCAGCTGCTACAATGTACCACCTATCATAGCCGAGAGTGGTGTTTTGGAAGTCGCGTTCCATTTGGGCGAACAGGTCCGTGAGACCCGCGCCGTTGGTCTGTGATTCAGACATCGTGGGGGAAATGGTTGCCAATTTAGTGGATGAAGAAATGAGAGCTACCTTTCAAGGCTCGATATGATGCCAAGGAGGGGATGGTTGCGTGAAACCTTGCACAAACAAACCGCAACGTTGAGAATGTGTCTCGGGGACTTCCACTCCGCGGGGCAAACATCCCCTCAACCATCTACCCGTAGATTCTGATGACGCAAAGCCGAAAGAGGACGCGGTATACCCCACCTAAATTACATCACCCGTGCTCAGTGGTTTATCTCAGAATCATGGGAATCGTAGGACTCCACCACGCTAACTCTCCGCGAAAGGCCCGGTGGAGTTGCCGAGCCCTCCCTGCGCGATTTCCACCACTGGCAGTGCCGCAAACAGGTAAGGTTTTGGGAACAAAGTCTTTAGTCCAGGGGAACTTGAGCTTAGAGGAATAAGGCAAGCATGCTTTCAGTTAATACATCAAGTTCACTCTTTGTCTTCACATCTTTCTATTCGCACGATTCCGGACCAAAACAGCTCGTGTGGCCAAAAAGTAAGGCGAGGAGGATTTAAAAGATCCACCGTAAGCCTGCATACAATCCTTCAGGTCAAAGCTCATGCACATCGATCAGCGTAGAGTGGGATGAGTGCGATACATGGATTCCATGATCATTGATGATCTGCTGCATGTATTATGAAAGGTTTACATTTGCACTATCGACGTCTCTTCATTGGTTAGCCTCGCCCCGTCGTTGAATATTCTCTATGTTAGGCAGATTCCAGAGGAAGTCTCGGGTTCGTTCATCCGGTTCCACGATGTCAGATCGAGCTCCTGAAGCACCAAACGGTGCGACGCTTGGGTCAAAGGGGAGGGCCACCCAATCATCCATAACTGGCATTTGCATCCCTGCTAATCCCTCATTTCGATTGGGCATCCCGTCATAAATATCAGTGTAATTCACTGAAATTGGGGGAATACCGCGAGGCACTGACGCCGATATCATTCCTTCCTTGAATTTCGTCACTTGTATTTCTAGTAGCTCTCCGTAACGGCATGCAAGATGCATCTCGTCCAGATTGCTCTCCCTCAGAGCCAAGATAGTATTTTCCAATGTCTGGAGGGAGAAGTCTAGATCTCCTGTTCGAGACCCCAGTCTCAATGCCTTAAGCAGGAAGATGGATGCAGTTATTGTGCGGAGGAATATGCGAACGGGGCAAAAACGAAGCGCCCCGGCATTGAAAAGGCGTTTTATAGATCCCAATACCTGGCATGAACCATCCATTACCTCTTTAATAAAAGCATAGTCAGTTGCAGTAATAGAAGAGTGTAAAACATCGGTGTGACTAAGTATTGTTGACCCTTTCGAAAGGACGCGGTCAACGACCACTTGAATTCCAAATGAGTTCATGAATGCACGAAGATGATTGAATTCTATTGAAAGCTCCTCATGTATACAAAAGGGGAACTCTAGGAATTTTAGTTGGCCAGTACTGTGAATAGAGAAAGCCGGGCCTGTCGTAGACTGACCATTGGGATCAAGGTAGGTAACCTTCCATGCCAGTGCCTGTTGGTGAAAATGTTTTATGATGCTTATATATCGGCAGCTACTGGAAGTACTTTTAGCTCCTGTAGTAGATGGATATAAAACATCCATAATTGTCCGCGTGAGTTTGGCAAGTTCTAACCACGCCGTTATCGCGAGTGAATCCTCTCCAGTATCCTTCCTTGAGCTAGAAAGAACCTGTGAGAGCGAGGTCGATATCATTGAAGGACAACCAAGTCTAGTTGAGTGGTGCTCCATAAAAACAAATATGAGATGACGCAAGCGTGTTTCCTGGGTTGACTCTGCAGCCACATTGGGTTTTTTATCTGAGTCACAGACACCCAGTTCGAGGGCGAGTGATTGTACACATCCTAACAGCGTCCAGGACATGCGTTCTGATGTTTTTGACGGGGTTGTTACGTCTCTGAGCCAATGGTAGTCTGCATCGTTCACATCATCATGATTTCCACATGGGTCGTCACGAGGGTCGGCTTCAGACAACAGCAGAGAGGAATCCCATCCGTCCGATGCCGGTGGAAGATTAATTCCATGAGGGGGCCATTCAGTAAGGAGTAAGAGAGCCTCGATGGATCCTCTGGTCCTGGTTTTTGCCTGGGATGGCTTCTCCTGTCCTAGCATGAGTCTCATGATGAGATGTTGGCAATGTTCCCACAATCTGTGATGTATTAGGGTGCTACGTGCGAGTCCTCCCGCTCCCTCCAAAGCATGATAACGAGAAGAAATCATGAGAATGACACAACATAGTAGGGGTTCTTGGGTGATGAGCCTGAAATGATCGTGGTGTCCAGGGTCAAAGTGTCTGGATATAGGCGAAAGTGCCGCGAGATTCTTGTGGAAACTGAAACGAAGATCAGCTCAATTCGAACATTGCACGGAATAGGCCAAGTTATAACACACAAATCAATATATCCAATGGCTTCCTCGGCTGAGAACCAGCCCATTTTAGTGAACCGAAACGCGCGCCACAGTTTCAGCACATCTTGGGACGCCAGCTCAGGGCATATAGGCCTTGTGCTAGGTACATGTGAGTTCCCGCCTGGTCTGGCTTGGCGCCTGGAAGGATCTGTAAGGTTCCGGGATGTGGATGGACAACTAGACAGGGTGTCGTCATCGCTTTCGGCTTGTTCAACAGCAGCCTCAAACAGAAGGTTCATAGCATCCTTGCCACTGGAGACTAGGGCTCGCATAAAGTTATCAGACTGCAGCGGGGGCTGAGTGATGCTGCTTGTGCCAAGTAAACATGAACTTCCTGGTTCATCATGCGTATTCGAGATACTTTCTTGGGGTCTTTGCCTTCGTATCTTGCTCCAACCTTTTCCGAGTAAATGACCGGCCTGCGCCTGCGCCTCTAACGGATCCGCTCGGGCTGTCTGCGATCGGGCCGCAGGAGAGACGTTAGGTGACACGCCATCTAGATTTGGAATGCTTAGCAAGTTACTTGTTATGAATAAAGCTACCATTGACCCCTTAGGTCAGGCCTAATCGTATTGCTTACCACAGCCACTAGATTCACGAGGTGACAAGCTCTCAGTTTGATCATTCAGCCTTCGATGACGATATGATCTCTCTTCACTGAAGACACAAGTCTTCGACTCACGCTGACATCTCAAGCACGACGCACTTGGAGGCTCGACAATGCACCTGATTTTCTTTCTTCGGCACCATTCACAAGCTTTGTAAGTCCGCTGAAAGTTCCGAACTCGCCGTCCTCTCCGGCCCGCTTCGACGACAGGGCCTATTTGTGGATCGCTCATGATGAGCCGTCTGCTTCATATTATTAATAATACCTTGCAGCGAAGTGGCACGAAAGATTCATGGCGCAGATATCACTGGAAGGATTCAACTGATAGTCTCTCCGGAAAGTGACGGATTATGACGGATTTATATCGTCTTCATGCTAAGCCATGACCCCTTAACACTCGTGGCAGGTTCGGAAAGGTCGGGAGCGGGTAGCGGGGAACAAGGTTAAGATCCCAGACGATCGGCGATATCAGGTCAAAACACCTCCTAAACGCTCCCTAAAAAGTCCCTGTAATTTAATCTTAATTTCACAAGGAAAGATTTACAACGAAGTACGATGCATGTCAGTCGGCGGGTGTGTATTACTCGGATTTACTTTAACACCACGTCATTGTTTTGTACAGGTTTCAGTAGTTTGATGAGGTTTCCTGCGTACTCTAAATGCCAGTCGAGGTTATTTAGCTCCATAGCTTGTGCAGTTCTGTTGCGTTGTACAGTCTGGCCACAAATAACAAGGGAAGGATAATAGTTTGAAAGAACACGCTGCTTAATTGACTACATCGCCATAATGCCACTACACCACTCACTCCGATTACATCATCGGCCTTGATTTGAATAATCCCACCTCAGCCACTCAATAGCCCGGTCGCACAGGGTTAGTATCTCCATCCAATTCGTGAATCGGGTTTGAGTAGACCGGCGGGTCAGCGCCGAGCTCCGCAGGCTCATTGTGGGCATTGGCAGCATGGAACTGTGCCCCATCCATCTGTGGTGACATTATGGAAGACCCTCGCCACTCGGATTGAGGTGATCCTATCGGACTCACCATGTCTGAGTGAGGGGACTGGGGCATGGCAGGTTTTACATCTGCTGTGCTCATAGGAGTCTGGGATTGACCCGGAGGAGCGTGTTGGTATTGAGTGTTGTGCTGGTTCTGTTGCATCTCAGGAGGAGGCGCAGGAGCAGGGGCATGGGCAGGGGCTTGCTGCCCTCTTTTGCGTCGGAGAATGAAAAAGACCCCAAGAAGTAGAAGACCAATAACAACAACGCCGCCAACCACACCGCCAACGATAGGGCCAATTGGTGTCTTTGATTTGGGATGATCAGAGGCCGAAGGGATGGCGGAGCTTGCATCCGGCGTGATTATTACTGTTTTAACGCGTGTAGCAATAAAAGTCTCGTACGGCATGGTCGTACTGTCAGATAACAGCGTTGTCGTAGTGAAATTAGCACGACTCTCGCTCTCTCCGTCGTAGGTGAAGTCGACGCTCGAGGCCCGAGCCTGAGAGGCGCTGGCGCATCTAAAATCTTTAATCCCGCCTGGATATAGGTATGTTCGACAATATGCCGCTGAACTCTCCGTGCTTTGTAGGTGGTTAGTTCGGGTCAGAGTGCAAGATCGGCTGGTGAGGACATCTTACCATAGCAAGTTATATTGATTACTTTGGCAAACATCGTCACAGAAAGTACTGTTCGAGGCCTGCTTCATATTGTAGCAATCGTCATACATGAGCAAGGACTTCATGTTCCATCCGCAGCCAATAATTGCAGCGTCATATTCCCAAAAGCAGTTATGACCGGAGCTGCAGGTGATGGGGTTCCCAGCGGAGCCAGACAAGTAGCCGCATGTCTCGTCCGGTGCCACGGTCACTGTGAAGGTCCTTGAGGACGAATCTGTTGCTATGTCTCGCTTATGCATCGGATGAAGCGCAGCGAGAGCAGACATCGCTGCTACCGCATTCTCAGTTCGAGGTGCAAGGCGAGCAAAATTAGTTGGTCTTGGAGGAATCATGGCAATTGTAATGGATGGAAATATCGCAATGACCACCCCAGCAAAGTAATAGTAAAACATTGTAGTGGTTTGTTTACGCATATGATGGCGCAGGTTAGGTGCAAAATCTGGGACTCAGTGATTGAATGAATTGTTCCGACTGCGGTTAGATATACCGTACTCAATAAACAACTTAATTCTGGGCCAAAGGTCGCCTCGGGCTAACCGGCGTCGTGAAAAGAGCCCCGAGTTAAGTCTATTCTCTAACCTTGTTCCCATCCGCTCAGCTGAGCCCAACGTGGCCACTGTGGCATAAATGGCTGAATCTGTCATTGGCTGGATCAATAGCTTGATTCATGGCGACGCCATTTATTCGGGAAGCACGGCTTCCAGACACGTATAGAGACTTTGGCTAAGTTAGAGTTGAGAGAGGAGGTAGTGCTCTGGACTTCTATTGCAAAGAGTTGCTCAACATTGGATGATTTGATATGAGAGCCACCGTTTACGTTTTAGGTACTGGGAATTCGATCAATTTAATTTTCTCCCTATTAGTATATCTTAACCGGGCTTTAGCTGGATAATGTGTCCAAGTAATTTAGTGAGAAAGCAGGGAAAGAACATGGACGTCTCACCGTGTTTCGGTCTATGTTATTAGAGAAGCCTCGATCTTTGTGGCTTGGGGGAGCTGATCCAGGTTCTGGATTAATAGCAAATCCTACTATCGGCAGAACCTTTGATTGGAAGGTGTAGTGGTATATGGTTTATGTTGAATTCCTGTCTCAAGGTGGACTAGACTACGGTAGGTCTAGCCTCATTATCAGGTGAGCGATCATTGCGGGGATCCCCAATACCCTTGACTACGATCTTGACTCATGAAATCTAGACACTGAACCTTGCTAATAGATGTCCACAATTAAGGCCCAGCTACTGGAGACCAGTTGGGTGGTTGAAGCATGAAGTTTGGACGGCTTCTTGAATAATGCTATGGCATCTGTCCTCCGATTAAAGAATCTCGATGCCACAAGTTAAGTCGCCATATTTTGCCTTGAGTTATGGTGGGAGGTATGTTACGGATATAATACAGACCGTGGACACTCAAGATAGAATTATTCTGAGGAAAGCCCGGCTTAGGCCATCTGTAAAATTAGGAAAGATAGTCAACTGTTAGAATAAATCGTAGATTCTCCCTTCCTAGTACCTTTAAAACAGATGCATAAGGCTTTATATATATCAGAAGCTTATGTACAGACTAAAAGAATACTATATCGTACACTGATGTCGTTGATAATCAGCTCGTACTAAAAGGAGCACTGTGAACCTCGATGCAAACACCAAAGGATCTGCTACTTGATGGCTGATGATTCATGTCTTGCACAAAGCCAAAGATGAAGGTTTCAAATCAGACAAGTCACAACTTGATATCAGATCTCAATTAGGGCTGCAAGAATACATGGAATAAGCAAGTCTGAGTAATAATCAATCAGCCAAATCAAATCCCCAGACTAGGAGAGCCAACAAAATTGTACGCAAGAAGGCACGTGGGCCCAAATTATGGAGAAATCACATTATGATCACCAATTACGCGTCAGGCTATTCCACGGTTCTTCTAATACATTTCGAAGGTTAACAAATTATCACCGGGAGATAAAAATAGTACGACTTACCTCACATCTGAGGGGAACATTTGACTTTATTACCCCTGCTACCAACCCAATATACTCTGAATGCCTCGTGGATTATGCACCCAAGGAACAACCGGCCGTTGAGTCGGCCGTGTGGCTCCCATACAGCAGCAGTCAATCGCCCATTGGACGCAATCAATTGGCCCTGGCAGGAATATCCGGACCCACGGCGGACTCCGAGTTCATTGAGTTGGCCAGGTACTGAAGGTTAATGGAAACGAGCCACTTGTTGGAGGGGGATCGACATTGGTGTGCCTTGCTCCTGCGAGCGTGTCATCTTCCTCCAAGCCACGAATTAGCGAAAGCGCATCTTTCCGGCGGTTTCCCGTCATATCCGAATCTGTAACAAGAGAGTCAAAATATATCATGTATGCGATTCCAACTATAAAGGATGCGCTTGGTAGATAATAAATATTCATCAACCCGATTTCTTATTGTATCAACCAATACACCCGCCATTTCATCCAATACAACACGTCGGCTCATATCGCCACCATGTCCAAGTCAATTGTCAACTCTACTCCATACCCCTTCAAATTCGATCCCCAGGTGGTTGAAAAGCCTGAGGATTCAGGAAACAACCAGGATTTGGCATTGTCTCTTCGAAATGTGCGCGGAAGAATCCCATCACTCCAGGCATCAACACTCCGAACGATGATGCTTGAAGCGCAACAAGACCCCACAAAGATCATTGCTAATTGCTGCACATATGATGGACTGTCGTCTAGACTTGTCGAGGAAGCCGGGTTCCCAATGCTCTTTCTATCCGGCTTTTCCGTATCCAGTGCCTGGGGGCTACCGGACGCCGGCTACATCGCCATGGCTGAGATGTGTGACAAGATCCAAGAGGTTGTTCGTCAGGTATCTATCCCCATTATGGTAGATGGTGATACAGGTTATGGTAGCCCTCTGAACGTGCGACGGACTGTTGAGAGTTTTGCCCATGCCGGTGCTGCTGGTGTTATGATTGAGGACCAGACCTGGCCTAAGCGTAAGTGATTGTAGTTGTGTCCGTACGGATCGCGAGCCCTCGAGCCATCGATACTAACATGACATTCAGGATGTGGTCATACGAAGGGAAAATCTGTTGTTTCCAGAGGAGAGGCATATGCTCGAATCCAAGCCGCTTGCGACGCTCGTGACGAAGGCAAAGACATTTTCGTCATGGCCCGAACTGATGCACTTATTATTGGATGGGATGAAGCCATGACGCGAGCTAAGGAATTCAAACGAATTGGCGCCGACGCTGTATTTGTCGAAGCACTTCCCGACCGAGAGTCTATGCGAAAGTGTGTGGAAGAGCTCGGTATCCCTACCTTTGCGAACAGTGAGTGATGCCCATGTACCTTGACTCTCACCAAAAGTTAATCGTTCCCATCCACCAGTCATTGAAGGCGGCAAGACAGAAAACCTGTCCGCAAAAGACCTAGCTGAGCTCGGCTTCAGCGCTGTGACGTACCCCTGGACATTGGTCGCGGCCCAGATCAAGAGTGTGCGTGAAGCCATTGAGGAACTCAAAAAGAGCATGATGGTCGGGGCCCCACCAATGATTCTCTCATACAAGGAGGTCTGTGAGGGCGTCGGGTTCAACAAGTATTGGGATTTGGAAGAGAGGTACAAGTACAATGATGAAGGCTTGATAAATAATTGCTCTAATGGAGTAACCAATGACACAGCTAATGGCTTGAAGAACGGCTCGACCAATGGGTTAACCAACAGAGCAAGCAATGGCCTGACCAATGGCATTACGAAAAAATAGCATCACCAAGCCGACGTTGCAACCCAGTTAGATTTTGATGTAAATAGCGCTGAAATGAATTACATGGACCCGAAAGAAAAACTAAAATCAAAAGTGCGCGTCTACCTAGAGAAGATATGACGTCTCAGGCCCATCCGAACGGGTTTAGCTGGGTTTAATATCCAAGCTCATCACCATAGCGAGATGTTGCTGGTCACAAAGAAGCATCTGACGTAAAGGTGAAAATAGGATGGGCTTCTCCCCGTTCCGACGGCCCCTCTTCTCGGAACACCAGTGGGCGCTAGCTGAAATCAGGTTGTGTGCGGGGAAGAGCTAGCAGTGTGCCCCAGATCAAATCGATCGCGGGGCCGAAAGCTTGCACCCCGACCTCGTGGGAAAGAAAAGCTGTCAGCGCGAGATCTTGGCTATGGCTTGGAAATATAGAGGCATAGAAGGTCTTTTGCCACAACAAAATCGCCCTATGGATAAGTAAAGCACAAGCGAGATGTACAAACTGTTGGACAAGCTCATTGCTAGAAACAGTACTGCATTGCCCGCTTGAAATCCGCCAGACAGGGACCAGCCCAAGCCAAAGAGAATTTCTCACTGCCGTAAAAAAAGAGGGAGAATCTGGGGAAACGACGGCAGATACAGAGGCTGGGAGCAGGCTCCTTTTCGTGGGGACCAGATAAACGTGTCCCCCGCCCCCGCGGCCGGAATCTTGGCATAGGGGCCGACTCCACCCTGCCGCTGCCACAATTCATCAGTCTGTATTTAAGCCAACCACAACCAGTTTGATCCAAGGCACCTTCATACGCATCATAGCATGCCGCTTTTGAAGTCATGGGCTTGCTAAATGTTGTATCTGTGTGGGTGGCGCTCAGCGTTGTTGGAGTCGCCGCTGTGCTCCTCGTAAGCAAATCTCCATCCCTGTGCCATCGTAGGAAACATATGTTAACAAGTACGCCATAGACTCTGGCTCGAGCCTTCACATCCCCAATTCGACACCTCCCGGGTCCATTCTACTCACGCTTCTCCCGCCTACCACTGAAAATTGCGACTCTCACCGGCCGCCGCATGTACTTTATCGATGCGCTACACCATCGCTATGGCCCTGTTGTGCGTATTGCACCAGGCGAGATCGCAGTCTCAGACCCCGAGGCTTTCGCTACAATCCACCGCATCGGTTCAGGGTTCCACAAGAGCGCCTTTTATGACGCAGTGCCATATGGTATCTTTGGTATGAGAGACCCAAAGATACATGCACAACGGCGAAAGCTGTTCGCAAGAGCCTTTAGCCTAAACGCCCTGAGGTCAAACTGGGAGGATATCGTCCGAGCCAAAGTTGACCGGGCAGTCGACAGGATCGTCCAAGATGGTAAGGAGAAGGGAGAGGCGGAAGTGATGAAGTGGTGGACGCTTATGGCGAATGATGTGATTGCTCACCTGAGCTTTGGAGAAAGCTTTGATATGTTGGAAATCGGCGAGGTAAGTCTTTTCCCACCCATAGCCCGAAGTAAATTAAACCATGTTCATCATTCATTCTGCAGAAAACGGAATACATCCGTGTCTTGGAAACTGCATTGGTCAACACCAGCATTCGAACTGAATTCCCACTGTTACACTACCTCGTCAGCAAACTTCCAATCCCATCAATCCAGGCCATTATGAACGGAAACAAATACCTGTACGATTTCGGCTCTCGCGCAGTCTCCAATTTACGAAACCAGCGTGGAAATGCGTCCAATCTGTTTGGCACGATGCTGGCTACTCTTGAAGACGAATCACCACAGGAGAAGCAGAAGATGATCGAACCTCTCACGGATCACCACATTCGACTTGAAGCTGGCAACCTGGTTGTGGCCGGTTCAGACACCACAGCCGTGACCACAACCTTCTTGGTCTGGTGTGTTCTCAAACGCCCCGACTTGCAACGGCGGCTTGAAGAAGAGGTGGCAACCCTGCCAGAGAATTTCGATGATGCGGCTGTAGAAAAGCTGCCGCTGCTGGAAGCAGTCATTAATGAGGTGTTGAGGCTCTATGGTGCGGCTCCAGGAGGGCTGCCAAGAGTTGTGCCAAAGGGCGGCGCTACTCTAGCTGGTCATTTTATTCCCGAAGACTTTGTCGTCGAGACGCAAGCGTATACATTGCATCGCAATCTGGATTTGTTCCCCAATCCGTTAGAGTGAGTTTCGTCAAAGACACTTTGTCAGCACGAATAAGAGGCTTGCTAACCGTGTAAAAGGTTCGATGAGACTCGTTTCTTGGAACCCGAAAAGCGATCCAAGACAGAGAAGCTCCTCAATTCACCATTCGGTGCCGGGTCTCGTGTCTGTCTCGGTCTGCATCTCGCACGGATGGAGCTGCGACTTGCTAGTGCTATTTTCTTCCGTAAATGTAAAGGCGCCAGACTGAGCAAGGCCATGAACGATGAGATGATGGAGATGGAAAACTACTTTCTCGTGGCGCCCAAAGGCCACATGTGCAAGGTTGTTTTGTCATGAGTTCATGGTTGCGTATCGGGGCAAGACTTTGTACACGTATCACTTGGCCAGTACTTATTGTGAGGAGAGAGGCTCAAGCTGGCCGAGAGAGGGTTATCGCAGCGACAGCGGCCTGAGCTCAACTAGTTTGTGGGGAATTGACCATGGCCATGAGAGACACCACTAGCTAAAATGAGATTACAATTTGAAAATTTGATTGGCGTGGCAATCTCTGCTCCTGCATATAGCGGCGCTGATGGGGCTGAAAGAGAGTTAGTCCATGCACGCGCGGTCGGCCAAGAGATCGATGGTACCAACACATAATGAGTCACAATGTGAAGACGAGCATACCAACACCGGGCTAATGCCCGTACATCATAAATCTCATCAACATTCGTATCAAAATCTCTGAATTGGTACAATACACGATCTAAATTCTATTCCTGATTGCCAATTGTTTCACTGTTCACAATGGCTCTAAGCCTGACCCTTCTCGTGCTGTATTCTTTAGCGGCAGTTGTTACTTTGCGGCTTCTTTTTCGCCTGCACAGGATCATATCATCTCCCCTTCGAAATATTCCCGGGCCCTTTCTTGCAAAACTCACCAATTTCTGGTACGCACGTCGGTTGTGGCTTGGTGGGTTCGAAAAGGACAACATTGCCTTGCATCGCAAATATGGCCCCATTGTTCAGTATGGGCCGAACCGATATAGCTTGGATTACCCAGACGCCGCCGAAATAATTTACGGGGTCGGTAGTGGCACCAAATTCCCCAAGTCATCATGGTATACAGCCTGGGTGCTGCCGGGTGTGCCTGCTCTTTTCCAAGAGGTGAACACAAAGGTACACGCTCAGAACCGCCGACTCTACGCCAGCACATACTCCATGTCCGCTCTCATTTCATACGAGGCATACGTTGACTCATGCTCTGACTTGTTTGATCAGCGGTTGCGTGAGCTGTGTCAGCCGAGCACGGCCAACACAAAGATATCTGTAGACATGGGCCAATGGTTTCAATGCTACGCCTTTGATGTTATTGGTATGATTACATACTCCGAAAGATTAGGATTCCTCGACCACGGGGAAGACGTCGCAGATCTGATAAGCACTCTGGAAGCCGCCACCAAGATTACCGCGGTGATGGGGTTGTATGCGTGGCTGCATCCCGTCTGGCTCAAGATTATGTCCTTGATGTCGAGTACAAGCTCCAACAGTGGACCTTTATATGTTCTGAATTTCACGAAGAACCTCATTAAGGATCATGAGGCAAAGCCAAGGGCCTTAGAATCCAAGAACGAAAACCAACAAACGATGGACTTCTTATCAAAGTTCATGGCTCGACGTCGTCAGGACCCTGAAAAATGGAGCAATCCTCATGTTCTTGGTGGATGCGCTTCAAACGTCTTTGCTGGATCAGATACGACTGCCATTACTCTTTCGGCCATCCTTTACCATCTTATGCAGAATTCACAGGCATTTGAGAAACTACGGCAGGAGGTTGGTCAGCACCATGTCCTATCGGAAGACAGGCACATTTCTTACAGCAACTCCCAAAACATGCCATATCTTCAGGCTGTGATAAAAGAAGCTCTTAGACTTCATCCCGCAGTTGGTCTTCCACTTGAGAGAGTGGTGCCGGAAGGCGGGGTGACCATTGGTGGCCAGTATTTCCCGGAGGGAGTAAGATATCCGCCACTATATATCGTTCATCAATCATTGTACTAACAAATCCAGACGATTCTTGGTATAAATGCTTGGGTTGCGCATAACAACACTTCCATCTTCGGCCCGGATGCAGAGGCTTTCCGACCTGAACGTTGGATCGAAAGTACTCCAAAACAGCTAGAAGAAATGAATCATCAATGGATGCCTGTGAGACGCTCTGCTCATTTGCATTGAAATATGGCTAATGATATTCCAGTTTGGCTTGGGCTCCCGGACCTGCATTGGACGACACATCTCCTTTCTCGAAATATCAAAACTAATTCCCCGACTCGTTCGAGATTTCGACTTTGAATTTCCCATTGGGAAGCCCCAAGAGAAGTTGTTTGTGACACGCAACCACTGGTTCGTAAAACCGTTTGGCTTCGAAGTGACTTTGAAGGAGAGGACAAAATAGGGAATTTTACCCGAGTTTTAAATATTATATGATACAAATATTGACGCCATTCATTTCCTCTTCTGTGGCCTACTCAAGTGTGTAGCCACAGTTGTGCCTCGGATCATACGTTACTTTTACCCCAATCACGAGTTACACATAGTAGCAAGGGTTGAATGGGAAACCAGCAATTCCGCCTCTCCCGAAGGTCAGCTGTTACAAATACTAGTAGTCCATTTTCTGATTCAGATGATCAGTGCAATAACCCTGGTTCTGACGTACTGCGATCGACCGCGCCAAGTCGGGCCGCCCAGGGTCCATCCATTTATCAATTCCATCATGCGTCAGGGCATTCCTGCATCATGAAACAGTCGGGAAGGGCTAAATGGATATGCGAAAGTCGTACACAGGCAAAAGTCTTGGGGTGGTCCACCAGCGGGTTTCAGTTAAACTGGGGGATTACGACAATTTTAACTTTGCCGTATCACTAACCATAAAGAGCAATTGATCAGACAGAGTTCGTTTGACTCCTGAAGAAGCAGCTGCGCCGCTCCGCTGACCTAATTAAGTTCTGCCTCGTAGGGAGAAGCGCAATTTACACTCAAAATTATCCAAACGACCAAGTCACAGTGGACCGTTTGTAGCCTGTACAATAGGACAACTATCGCTACGCCAAAATGCTATCGCTACGCAAATAATTGACACGAAGTCTGCTGTGGTTTATTTTCGTCTTTTTCAATTAATTTGCAAGTGCACATGCCTATTGCCGTCGCTTCTTTCTCCCCATCAGAGGCCACGGCCAGGTTGGGTCGAGTGTGAGTAGAAATAATAACACACCTTCCTCGACTATCCACGCCATTTCAGATTCCTTCAATACCCCTATTAGTAGAGCTTGATTTCGAGGCCAGAAAACACAAGAGAATATTTTTTTATATTTACTTTATTGAATTAATCGCTTCCTTCCGTAAATTCGCTAAACTAATTGGAATTATCGTCTCCGTGGAGAGCTTTGTATTCCGCGACATTCTTATCCCATCGCCTCACGCAGGTTTCATCGAACAAACACGCTTCCACCTCGCCATACACAGGATGTTTGTATCGCGAATGCCGACTTGTCCAGTTTGATACTCCGTAGTGGTGTTTAACAAGCGCTGCTGGGGTATCATGGGTTTTGCCAGACCTCGAATGGGTTTGCGCCGCTGCAAACGCCCGAACTGGCAACACCAGAAAGCGGCTGACTAGTGTTGCTTCATCAATGTTATGGAAGCTGTCCCACGTAATAAGCGACTCTTGAGTCCTATTCTCGTTCATGTATTCCATGATGACATTTGTGAATACTCCAGGGCCAGAGGACCCAATGACTTTATCAAAGTCCACCTTCACATGAGAAAGATGTACACCCTGCTCTTTGGCGAGGTCTTGAATCTTTGCCATCGCAGTCTCAACCATTCCAATCATAAACGGTAGCTGTGGTTTGCATATGAAAGTCCACTGACAAAAGCTGCATGCGGTCCGTCCAAGGATTGGGTGATTCTTGAACTTGGGCTCGTCGGCCTCGATTCCTATGACCATGTCGATATCTGCTTCGTCAAAATGTTTTGGGATGAATTCATGGATTGGCTTAAGGGCCTCCACATCAATATCGGCGTACAATCCTCCTTCGACATACATGACTAGGTAGCGCAGCAGGTCGGCTTTGATGATTTTGGTCCGAAGATTTCTGAAGAAGTGGATGATATCTGGCCTATCAAATCCTTGAGGCCCAAAGTGATGTTCGACATATCCCAACTGATTGGAATCGCTCAAAACCTCCCACCTCCATTCTGGGTTTCGCTCCGTCCATGATCTGACTACCTCCAAATCACTCTGTGCAAAGGCCGGTGGACTGACTTTCCATGTTTGCCATATTTTGCGTGGAAACAGGCTTTGAGGTCTGGTGGTTGGCGCTGGGGAGCCCGGCTTGGGCGATGGCTGAAATATAGTGCTGTCGTGCAAGTGCAGGCCCAGACCCAGCCACCCTATCACCAGCACGGCAATGACAGATAGTACGGCTCCTCGCTGCAATCTACCCCAAGATCGGCCGGGACACAGTGATGCGACATAGTTGTAAATGCCCGATGCCGATCGGACGGCCGGCGCTGAAGCCATGTCAAACTAAGCAAGGCAATGAAAATCGTTAGATTAAAGTGACATGCTGAAAAGGAATTGAGATTCACCGCAACAGCTATTATTCTTTTCTACAATAATCCACTTTTGGCCCCAGTTTTCAGTCACGCGAAGGTCAAAATGAGATATTCCGCTGAATTGCCTCTTTGCGCGAACCGCTCTCACAATCTAACTTTTCGTTCGCGCCGGCATCGCGTAAAACGGCACCCTTGTCAACCGGCCACCCATGTCAGCCGGCCCGCACCCTTCCCTCGGAGTCCGGGTCCAATGAACCTAGTGAGCCTTGGAATACAGGCTGTGATTCGGTACGGACTTGAAAGATGTGTTCAAAGCGTGCTAGTATTGACTTTCTTGTAAAGTGCGATTGGTTCTCTGGATGTGGTGCGGGTATTCAAAGAACCTTGCTCTAGTGCACGTCAATTGCGGCTCTCCGGCATGCGCCCAGCCTGCAGAAGCAAATGAAACGTTACTGTGACAGCTTTAAAGTTCATACTGATACATTGACGCATGTCATGCTGCCACCAAGAGCTCCCCTCGCTACAAGAATCTCCCGAAGAGCTGTACATACTAGAAACTAGATAGTACGACGACTTAGCAAACAAAACTAGTCGTTTTTATAACCCAAATTAGTCAGCGAGTCTTCATATTTTAGGCATTCGAAAGTCATATTAATTTCACCACTCTTTCAATTCTCTAAGTCCCCGTGCTATTTAGAGTAGGCATGTGTTCAATTCCAATGATCAATACAACGGGTCGGGATGTAGAGCCACCTCAGTTATATGAAAGGAGTCGTCTCGTAGTTAGCAATCATAGCCAAGTGAAACTCTTTGTCCCTTCCTTCAGTATATATGTCGATCTGAATTGGTCATTCACAAGGAATATTATTCCTACAAGCAGAATGCGGTGACTCATGCACATATCAAGAGACACATAGCCATTCTCATATACATATTCATCTACCAATTTTGTGTACTCACCTACACGAAGACCGAAGTGCAACATGACAAGCTAATCCAGCCATGGGTAGGAGTGACGTGGTCGGATAGTAAGACTTCTCTACCATGTGAAGGAGGCTAGAATTCAAGAGGAAATGAGAAAGACGAAGTTTGCCAGGAGTTTCAGCGGCGAAAGGAGTCCATTAACTTTTGATTACCCTTAAAAGTGGTGCAGGCACGTAATAAATGCCGGTAGAGTTAGGTGTTTGTGCCAGAGGACCTCATGAATCTCAATAATTAGAGTAGAGCCAACCCAGCTCTAGCATAAGCACTGTAATCCCCAGAACCAGAAGAGCAACGAACATAGCAATCCCCTAATTACTCAACGCGATGGTCCGCTCCCATTCGTCCAGCACACAGTTCGCTTTAGTAAGGTCAGAGGTGCTGGACAGACCCCAAAAATTAGCATCGGCTTTCAAAAAAGTTGAAACAAACATACGGATTGGCGCCAGAAAGGTACGTCACGCGCTCGGTGGTGTAAATTTGCACGAACAAATTGTCGATGTTCAAAGTGTCTCTAGGAGGTGGTGGGTCTTCGGTGAGTGGTACTTGAATGGGTCCTTGTTTGAGAATGCGAAAACTAAACATGGGTCGAAACATGTTGATGGTAGAGTAAAAAGCACGGATGATGAGGCGCACAGTGATTTGCATACAGCGGTATGTGATGTGTGATGTCGCAGAGTTGTGCAGGCGAAAATGAGGGCGATCGTGACGAATATTGGACACTCAGCACCATGGGCTGCCGGCGTTGGAAGGACCTGGCCACCCTAAACCGCTAACCACCTTCCCCATAATCTTTCCAGGGCATTGCACCAAAAATCCACCCCCAGCGTTATCGCAAACGTTGGCCTTCTAAACATGGCGCGATAAATTTGGTCAGGTTCACAATCTCATCCCATGCAATCCTTGATGTGGATGCTGCTATGATTTATTATTCTTTATAGGCTTCCATGAAATGGTCATTCATAATCCTGTAGTTCGTCCACAAAATATCGCAGATGGAATCGCTGTGAGGCGTACCACTGCGCCCATCACGCGACAGTTATCTCCTAGGGCGCAGCACTTTCCAAGTCAGCCTCAGCAAGCACGCACTATCAGGCATCAATTGACAGCCCTTTTAAGCACTGTGTTCTAGAATCTCACGGCACAGTTGATCATGCCAAATCCGGGACAGCCAAGGGTGGGCTAGATCCCGGAGCAGATCGTCGACGGGTCCACACTGTCAAACACATTGCCCAGAAGACAGATACAGGTGATTCATTATTACCCACTGGTTGACACGACTGTAGCATTTCTCTCCAACAGGCCACCCGAAAACTTGCACAACCCCCCTGCGCTGACATGAATTGAGTTGCACTCTAAGCTTCGGGGCTTAATCTGTTTTAAGGCCAAGGCCAACGAGGCAATCGTGGCCACGTGCATCGGCGTTGCCATATTGGTGCTGAATTGCCTCGCGCGCTATTTGACCCTCGCCTAAAGGATGCGGATCCATGTCGCTTTTGACGTCAAGGTGGCTCCGGTAATATTGACAAAACGCCTTGCACAGCCTTTGGAGCGTTTCAATTTCCCTTCGCAGCCCGCCACGCGTCGCACATGCTCGACGGTATATAACAGCCACACGCCACCCGTTCGTCTGGGACAAGCTCCCGAAGCCGCACGAACACTGTGCAAGCCGGCTCATACACGATGCCGCAAACTGCAGCTTCATCCAACTCGTTTCTGGGCATCCGGCTCGAGGGCGGCCGGGCAAAATATGCACCTGGCGACACCATCATCGGGTGCGTCTATCGCAAACAGCCCATCGTGAGCCCAACCGCCGCAATACAAATCACCCTCCTTGGAAGGACGAAAACAAAAATGATTGTCTACCAAGACAATAACAACAACAGGACATATCGCTCGCGCTTCAATTTGCTCAACGCCCACGACAACACTGAACGGGTTTTCCAGGGCCCCGTGCATATTCCCACGGGAGGCGACGAGCAGGTTTGGCCGTTTGCCATCACGATACCCACACATGTCGATGACACGGCGCTGGGAGCAAGGACCAGCGCGAAGGATGCAACATTTCTTCCCGTCCGGCCAGAGGTGGTGGTGACGCACGAGCTGCCGTCAACATTCTCCCTGGAACGTCACAGTTTCCGAACCAATGCGGATGCCTTCATCGAGTATTTCCTACAGGCCGAGCTGCTCGCATCTTCCGATGATGGGACAGAAATGTTCGACGCCATTATGCCGCTCGTCGTGCGCAAGGTAAACTTCGACCCTCCAATCGCAGACTTCCGCCCGTGGAGGGACAAGACTAGCCGTTTCGTTTCATCGTACCGCCTCGTCCCCGGGATGCAGGAGACCGAATTGAGCTTTTCGCAAAAGAGAAGGCAGTTCTTCGGCTCGTCAAAGGTGCCCACCCTGTGGTTCGGGCTGCAAGTCGACACCCCGATGGTGATTCAATTGGAAAACCCAAGCCCCGTGCCGTTTGTAGTTTGCGCAGCACCAGAGTGGAATAGGTGCAGCGATCTCGTTCGGGGTGTTCAGTTCAACGCCATCCTTAAATTGATCACGATTACTATTGTAGCACAAACGGAGCTGAAATGCGAGGGATACTTTGGGGCTCACCAGCAAACCATCGAGGACAAATACGAACTTCGTCTTCCGGAAGCCGTGTTAGGGCGGACCATATCCATTCCAATCACGGATGACCATCCGCACATTGATATCGGGGCGCTAATCGACCTGCGCGTCGGCCGTCATGGACAAATAGGCTCGCGATTCCCCCAGGGCCCGCTGACTCCCGATTTCACCACCTACAATATTAAGCACAGCCACATCTTTAAATGGAGATTACGATGCGAGGTTTCCGGTGAATGCTTTGAAGCGTCCGGCTCTCACAACGTCAATATTAAAGCACCGAGCGACGAATCAATGGGCGCCGTGCCAATGCCTATTGACGGCCCCTCCCAAGAAAGGAGCGAATCCTGGATCAGGCCGCCGGAGGAGGAACCAGCGCCGCCCAGTTTCCAACAGGTCATGGAGGAGGATGCGATGCGCAATGCGGGTTCAAAAAATATCAGCACGGAAGTCGAGGCGTCATGATGCAGGCGGGAGAATATCACGGTTAACGATTACGATGAAATGAGTGGGAAAATGAGTGGGAGGCTTGGGTATAGGAGTCAAGGGCACTGTAAACCAATAATGTTCTAGTCCTTTCTAATATATCCTACATGACATAATTCCATCAACATTACTCCAAGCGTTCTCTTTAAACGGCTTGCTTGCCATCTAGCTGTGGGCGACGTTAAAAAATTCCAATCCGAACTCGAGAGACACACTTCTATTACTTTTTTTTTTTAGTCAAACACATCCGTGACGTAGCGGACGTTCCTCAGAGACTCAAACCACTTCTGAGTGCTCTCCAGGTCCGCGTCGCTGCCGTTTCGCTTCTCCATCTCCATCTTGATCTTGATCATGGACTCCTTTGCGGACTCGGCGACACCTCTGGATCCGCAGACGTAGACGGTGGCGCCCTTGTCCCAGAGCTCAATGATGTCTTCGTGGTCCTTCCACATGCGATCTTGCACGTGCTTGCAGCCCTCGCTCTGCTCGGGGTCACGGCTGTAAGCCCGTCGCACATCGACGGCGCCGATCTCCTCCCACTTCTTGAGCTCGTCGCGGTAAAGGTCGTCCATGTCTGGCAACCGGCAGCCGAAGAACAGAATGGCCGGGGCGAGTTTGCGACCAGACTCGATCATTGTGGCGCGCTCCTGAATGAAGGAGCGGAATGGTGCAATACCAGTACCGGCGGCGATACAAATGACCGGTATCTTTTCCGGGTTGATGGGCAAGCTGAATGCTGCGTGAGAGGGACGAATGGCGACTTGCAGTGTGTCGCCCTTGGATAGTGTGTCCAAGTAGCTGGTGGCAACACCGAGGTATGCGCCGTGACCGGAAAGTGAAGGTTGGTTGAGGATGGAAAAGGTAATGGTGACGCGGGATTGGTCCCACAGCGGTGATGAGGAGACGGAGCTATCCAATGGTCAGATCATGTAGAACAGAAATAGGTTACCAAACTTACTATTGTCGAATGCGCATCGTCGGCATCATGATCAAAAACACTCCAATGGGAAGCTCAATTGCGGGGTAGCGTTCCAGAATGTCAATGACAGAGACTCGCTTGTCCCTGATCTCACTGGCGTAGTCTTCTTCGGCGAGTTTCTCGAGAGCAGCCTTTGTCGCCTCATCGGTCGCGTACTCGGCAATAGTAGTTAGATTCTGCAAAAAAATGTCAGCAATGGCGGCGATCTAGTAGACATCTTCCCCAAATAGTCGATGCTTACCCTCTTTGTGGCGGGTTGAGACAGCTCAACATATGAGCTGAGGATGTCGTATGCCGGAACCGAAGTGTTGGTGGGGAGAGCCAAAGGCCCGCTCGTCGCAATCTCCAGGTGCGCATCTCGCGGGAGTTTGAATCGGCGCATGGTTCGATGCACGGTCTCTTGAGGGTTGATTGGTAGGATAGCGATGTAGTCACCAGCGCTATAAGACATGCCCTCTGGTAGCTGGATCTCGATGTGCTTCTTTGTCGAACCATTCTCATTGCCTGACACAAGAGTCTGGACATCAACAACGGTTCCCTCCTTCACATCCTGTCGGAGAGTCGAGGCTCGTAGGTTAGAGACAGTGACGTCCACGCCCTTGGTAGGTCCTTCGGCAGCCTTGGTGACGTTGTAGCGGGCTGTCAATGCAGGCCACAGCTGGTTGTCCTCCCAAGCCTCAAAATCAGTGAACACCTCACCAGTCGAAGCATCAGTGAGGCCAAGCTCGGTCAACCGAGTAGCGCCCAGCTCCTCAAGGGTACCATCAACCAGTTTAGGGATGCGATGGAAGGTTTGTACCCAGTCCTTGTGGCCACATCCAAAGACGGCATATGACACGTCTTTGAGCGGCTTGTCTTCTGGCTTAGAATTCTCTATCCAGGCGACAAAGTGGCCCGCATTATCAGCAGGCTGTCCCTCGTATGAAGGTGTGACAATCACCACGGGCTGGTCGGTCGGCAGGTTACCGTTTGCGCTATCAAGGCAATCAATCTTGGCAGCCCGGAAGCCATGAGCAGCGGCATCAGTCGCGATGCGTTGGGCCAGGGACTCGCATGTTCCACTGTTGGAACCGTACAGAATCGTCATGGGGACGAGACTCTCGTCATCAACGGCACCGTTGGCGGTCGCCTTCTTTTCCTTGGTTTCCGAAATGGCCAGGCCAGCCAAGCGGCGCTCGAGGGTTGTTGGGGTCAGGTTGTCGCGTAGAATTGCGCGCATCTCCATGTCCTTGGGCTTAATTGTAAGAGTTTGCTTGACCTCGAGCTTGTAGTTGGGATCGTGGAAGACAAAGTTGAAGTTCTGGAGCAGCATCACCATGACAAGAAGGGCCTCCTGCCATGCGAAAGGGCGACCGATGCAACCACGCATGCCGTTGCCAAAGGGCTTCCACGAGTTGGGGAATTCTCGGTTGATGCGATTGAAGTTGTCGTCGAACATGCGCTCGGGCTTAAACTGGTCCGCATCGTCGCCAAAAACGAGAGGGTCGGATTGGGATTTCGCGAGCAGTGTCACAATGGTCTCGCCAGCCTTGACCGGGTACTTTCCGGCCAGAAGCGTATCCTCGAAGGACTCCACCGTGAACAGTGGGAGTGTCGCATTGAGACGCAGAGTCTCTCGCAAAAGTCCGTTAATGTAAGGGAGCTTTGAGAGGTGCTCAGCTCGGATGGGGCCCTTTCCGACGATCTCGTCAACCTCTCGCTGAGCTTTTTGGTATACATCGGGGTTTTTCAGAAGCTGGTAAAAGGCGAATGAAAGAAGACCAGACGTGGTCTCGTGTCCGGCGATCAAGAAGGTGATGAGATTGTCCATGATACTCTCATCGGTCATCTTTTTGCCAGTCTTGGAGTCGACGCCCCGCAACATGGCGTCCAGTAAATCATTGCGGTCGCTCTTTCCCGATTCTTTTCGCGAATTCAACACTTGCCGGGCAGTGCTTCTGAGCACCTCAATGTCGGCCTTGAACTTTTCCTCCTTCCCGCTATAAAAGAACGAGGGCAGCGGTGGTCGACGTGGCTTCTCGCCGGCCTCGGTCAGGAAATCACCCATCGCTTCAATGAAGGGGTGAAGAGCCGGGGAGTAGTAGCTGTTGAACCGGTAGCCCATTGAGCACAGCGCCAAAGTGTCGAGCGTCAATCGAGTGAAGTCGTCGGAAACCGCAATTGGCGCATCGGGGCCATATCGCGCCCACTTGAGGGCGAGTTGGCTCGCAATGTCGTGCATTTCATCAAACATGCCTCGAATTGACAGAGGTCCAAAAGCGGGCATGAGCACTCGATGCGCAATGCCCCAATTCTCCTCTCCCATTCTCGCCTACATCACGAGGTTAGCCGAGCGCCATGTTCTACAGGGTACGGTCGCACACACAGTGAACAAGCCATCGTGGACACCATCTCGGATTTGCTAGAAATTGATCAGAACATTGCGTGCTGCAGTGGCAAAAATTGAGCATGTCGTACAGTCAATGAAGAGTTTACTGATTTCTTGAATCGCTTCTCATTGCAGACCTCGTTGACCAAAGCTTGTGTGGCGACGAATACCACGGTTCTACCTGGGAATCGCAGGCGATACACCTCGCCTTATTGACAAGGCATTAGCATCAGCTGGCAATGGGACAAAGAGACGAGAGAACATCACGGTCGCGCTCACCAAGTTGATCTGACAAGGAGATCATGGATCCAAGAGGATAATCGGGATCCAGCGTGCCAACATGGCCAAGGAGCGGTAGCCCCTTGGGCTCTGGAATCTCTACCGTTTCAGCCATTGCCGTCTCGAGCGTGCACCGACCACAGTTAATGGCGCGCTACGCAGCCGTTGGACGGGACCGTAGATCTAAAATACTTAATTGATATCGGGCATCGATTACGAAAATGAAGCACGACGATTGCGTCGCGTCGTCAATGTCCGTCGGAGGTCCTAAAAAGAGCCTCGGCACCGACCTCGCGTGGGGGGCAGGATCTCAACTATCACGACCCTGTAAGAAAGGATCAAGAGCTTCCCGTCCACTTTTTTTTTTCACGGAGACGTCCGGATCATCTTAGCGGTCAACGGATTAACCCTGTCCAGTGTCGTCATGATAAAACGTGCGGCTCGCACTCGCTAGCAACTTCGGCCAAGCAACCTAATTTGGCCTAAGAGACGGCCAGGAACCGAGGCTCGCTGGCAAAAATGGGACCGGGCGTCCCAACAATTGCTGTCTCACGCCACTATGCGAGCTGAAACGAATGAAAGGAGCAGCTTTACGATAGTGACAAGCCATATCTCAGCTTTCGGAGAGTGTGTGTGCCGACGTAGCCTTTGCACATGACAGCCGTAAAGCCCGACAGGCAAAAAGCACCCCCTGCCCCGCCGTGAGAATCAGGGTCCTTCCTCACTGAGCAATGGCCCAAAGGCCAAGGCCGTTTTTGTTGCATGAACTTTATCGTATCGGGGAAATACGCGAGCGGAACGGCAGTTGTTATGCAGGCCGCAGTTCCGATGAGATGAGATTCCGACACACTTGACCAAAAGCAATTTGAAGCCTCAAGCAGCTAAAATCTTACCACAGCGCCATCGGGTTTAATCAATCCACGCTAAGCCGAGAGCATGTTGATACACAACAAGTCGGGCATGATCCCTGCCACGACCCTTGCGATAGGGGACTTTTTCTCGTTTAGCAATCCAGTGGAAGGATCTGTATATCAAATGCACACACCTTCCTCCCATCCAATCACAACTGGACGGCTTCCGTAGCTCAGTTGGTTAGAGCTTCGTACTAATAATTCCACATGGAATAATTGGTGATGCGAAGGTCGCAGGTTCAAGCCCTGCCGGGAGCAAGTCTCACGCTGCCATCCAGTTGTTTTTTTGCTTTTGATGCAAATTTTTTTTTCGCTAGTGGCGTACGTAGCACAAGGCGATGGCTAACTGGGAGCGAAAGAGCGCACCATAGCCAACCGCTTAGCTTAGCTCAGCTACCCTACATTCCTCTGCCAAGCTGTCTTTTTTGTAGCCCTGAAGTAATTGATAGCTCGCTAATGATAAAATACATTTATATGCATAAACGTTCCTCCTAATATGGAGAATTGAGCTCTTCTAGTGCATTTATGGCTTCAAAGGTCGCCCATGACCCATGACAAACCATGAGGCTCCTCCACACCCATAAGCGAATCAAAAGAGAGGAGATTCAAGTTCTCGTCAGCAAGCAGTTCCTGCAGTGAGGGCTCAAACAGTGCCAGGTCCGTCGCCGGTGTCAACTGTGGATCTATAAATGACAATTGAGAGTCACCCGTCGTGTGTGCGTTGACCAACGTTGACCCGCTTCCGGCATATTCCGGTGAACTGATTGCTTGAAGCACCATCTTGATGCCGTCTGCATGAGAACAAAACTCTTTGGCGGCGAAATTCCCACTCTGTTGGAGTTGTTCGAGAAAGTGCACCGCATTCTCAAATCCTTCGGTGTCGTTGCTGGATTCACCCACCCCAAGCATACTGGAGATCGCCATGATTGTGGCTGCCGAAAAAAGATACTGAGTATAAAAGTAGTCGAAGACGTGAAATGCGCCAGTCATCCAGCATTCTGTCAACAATGAGCATGAGCGTCGAGATGTTCGAATACATGCGTCCGCAATGGCCCTGACGGAATCGGGAATCTTGGACCCTGTTGCCGGATCTCTCGTGGCCTTGAGGTGATCGCGAAGCACAAGAAGTACAATTGGACGCGTCGTAAGAATCAAGAGCTGGAATAGTTAGCCTTAGAGGGATGATAAATGAAGAACATGGCTCAAATACCTGATTGAAGGACAGATTTAACGAAACCACTCGACTGATTGGTTTGGTGGGCTGATTGAGTTGGAGGTGTTTGGGCAATTCTTCTGACCAGACCCGCAATGCTTCAAGCACCTCCTGCACTCGCTGGGAAAACATTCCTCGTTTGTTTCCCCTGTCGTATATGGACTTTATAATGTTGCCAGCAATTTTTGCAAGCCGTATGCTGGCTCCCACATACTCATGATCCACAAAGTCGTCGGCATTTGGACCCGTGGTTTCTGTGGGTAAATCTACCGAGATATCGTCATCGGACACTAGTATGGGCAGGCCTATTTTAGATGACCACATTCTATCAAAAATATAGGTAGTCCACCAAACACGATTCCGATGTTCACGCACTTCTGCATCTGGAATGTGAGTGTGGTCAATATTGAGATGCAGGCCCATGACCGTAGCCAAACGCATCGCGGAGCCTACAAGAGTGCAGGCCGAGTGCCTTCGATTCAGCTCCAGCGAGTACAGCGACGGTAAGGATGTTAGCGAAGAGGAGTTCAAGGCTAATTTGTAAAGGAACTACTTACTAAAAGGAGCATGGATTCAACAACATCCAAATGCGGTCGTTCACTGACTACACGGAGCATGCCACTTGCATAAGAAAAATATGCAAGCCCTGGAAAGTTGAAAATGGAATTGGCAGACCTATTCGAGTACAGCTCTCCAATTGCGAAAAGCGCCCACATTTTGCAAATGAACATGGGATCTCTTGGCGGGTCGAAGCCGTCTCGAGTCAATGTATCCAGTGCGGCAAGGATCTCACTCCGCCTTACGATGTGGTAGCAACGACAGAGAGATCGCAGCGCTGCCTCGGCCAGGAATCTACAGCGCGTTGGCGATGGCCATGCTGGTGTTATCAATGACAGGTTATGTATAATATCATCCGTGGCATAGTGTTTGCGTGGAAGATGTTGCGACGTTTGTGGTGATGATGCAAACTGACGAAACCGGGTAGCGAACGCAGCATCGGATATCTCGCCAATCCAAATAGGCGTATCTGAAGTTTTTATGTGCGCAAACCAGTGCCTTTCCTCAAGTATCGGATTTTGAGGGGTCTCACTCCCTTCATTATCACTGGGTGTTTCAATTTCTGGAATCTCTGGGGGTGGTACGGATGATTCTGATGCTGCTCGCTCCCCTCGCATACGAGAACGTAAGTCTTCATTCTCCTGTAGTATTCGATCAAGAAAGCTGATTACGCTGTCATTATAATTATCAAGCTGCATTGATATCATTGGCAGTTTACCTCTGATGAATCTTGATCTGACGATCTCGAGATGGGTAAATGCATTCTGTCGCCCGAGTACAGTTGTCGCACGGCTTGCCACCGGAGCAACGGATTTTACGAGCGTGGCATGTACGGCACCTGGTGATTATTGTTAAGTGATTGACGATTACCCACATCCCTCGGACTTACGCAATTGACTTCTTTTTGTAGAAAGACTGTGGCAGACCCTCTGGATGAGCCTTATCAGCTTTTTGCGATGAACGCGGCATCTTGATGTTTGACCGAAGAAGAAAGTTGTGGTGTCTGATGCCATCTTAAGCATTTGGGGCTTCCCCACATCTCGGCAAAAGTGCAAGACACCGACCAACTCACTGCGTCTTGTCCCGATTGGGCAACCCCGACCCTGCACAGCAACTTGCTATACTTTCGATTCAAGCTGTAAATCGGAACCTTTTGAGGTTAATTCGCCAACCGGATTGGGCAGCGCATACGGGAGTTTGGCCCAAATGCACAGAGAGGTTCTACATGCAAAGATTGGAACGAAGCCGACAAAGCAGATACAATATGCATGTCCAATTTCTACAATACGACCACTGGCACATAATTTAAATGTGCAGTGTGCTTGGGCAATTTAAAAGCACTTGATGCTTCCTCCTTACTCGGACTTGTGCCTACGTGGATGATTTAAGCTTGGGCTGTTGCTGGCTCTCCGGTCGCGCCATTTTCAGTCCAAGACTTTTCTCCTTGTGGGTATGTATCCCGGAGACGCTGAAGAACGTACTGCATTATCGTTAGACGGTTCTTGATCCTAGAGAGCAGCTGTATTACGCACCTCTCCAGCGACAACTGGCGGATACTTTGCTGGATTGCTCTCGGATACACAGGTTGGAAGAGCCTAAAGGCATTGGTCAATATGATCGGCGGGAGGGATCTAGCTAGAATTGAATAAATTCTAGAATAAGAGCTGAAACAAACCTGAACTACTGTGCGAGAGTTTACACCGAAGAAACTAGGCATCGAATATCGGATTGTTTTATTCTTGTTGATTACCCGATGCACGGTTGACACGAATGTGTCGTTTGTCCAGCGGGATAGCAGATCGGCAATGTTGACAACGAAAGTACCTGGAATTGGGGGTGCCTCGACCCATTGTCCTTGGCGGTTAAGGACTTGGAGTGCATTGTGATGGTCTTGAGCGAGAATAGTAAGGGCTTCAAACGTTGAAAAACTGCTATTAGCAGCCGTGGACTCGAGTAGAGAGAAAAAAAGAAACCCCGATGAAACTTACTATTATAATCTGTATGCGCGCCAATGCCAAGATGATCGTCTTGCGACACCTCTTCTTGGGGTGGGTAGAATAGAATTCGTTGAATCAAACTAGGAACGGCAAACTTGTCATCAAAAAAGTCCTCCGGCATGTCAAGGGCAAGGGAAAAGAGCCGTAGCAGGTGTCGTCCAATACGCAAAATCTCACGCTGATAATCCTCCATTGGCTTGCGAAAGCTGTCTTCGGAGATGCCCTCAGGCCAGGAGCTGGGCCAGATTTCTCCGGTTTTCAGCATGCTCTCAATTTTCGCGGGGTCATGGTGAAGGTAATCGTTTGCAGCCTGGTAGTTGATATCGAAACACTCGTGGAGGTCGCCTGAATTGCTCATGTGAGTGTGCTGGAATTAAAATTGCGAGGAACATGTAGCAGAGACTAGGAGCAAAATAACCAAGTCATCACTGCCGAAAGCATTTACCTTTCTTCGTTGTATCCGTGTTTTCGTCAAACATGCCCGTAAAGCCAAAGAAGGCAGGGTTTTTATTGACATGGCTTTGCAGTTTCACATCAAGCGGCAAGCTGAAAAATGCCTCTGCCTGCATGTCACCAACACCGATAGTAAGTATCACAAATGTCTACAGTTATTTTGGGCAGCGTGGAATCTAAGCGCCCGTGAGTTCAGGTGGAAAACATACCGCCTTGAAAGCAGCTGCCTTGACATCCTCTGGCATGGTGGTGTTTTTGATGTAGAAGAATCCTACGCGGGTGCACGCATCGTGCAGGCTCTGAGCGACACTCAGCCTGTCGTCTAGGTTGTCGCTATAAGACTTCTCGAGGTCAATAATGGGGAGGTCCGAGAAGTCGCCTGCTATAGCGCTTTCGCCGGTGACATTGCGGACTCCGTTCCCGGTAATAACAGCCATGAGGTCAGAGTTTTTTTTTCCCGACGGCGCTATTTTTCTTGACGATGTTGGGTGAGGGTTTTACTCTGGTTTGGCGCGCCTCGCGAACCCAATATGTAAAGCGGGGGTCAGGCCAGTCGTGGACGTGTGTCCTGGACGGTTGCACAGTATGAATAACTGTGAAAAGAGTAGTGTTGGCCAATGGTGAACAGAACCAACAATGAAGTGCAGCTTGTTAGTGGCATTTGTGTCATTGGAGTGTCGAGTTTTCTGTCCTCCAAAAACCGGTCGTGTGACCATGTCAAAAAAAAAAAAAAAAGAAAA
>NAGG01001499.1:0-19763 GCA_003031705.1 Calonectria naviculata
ACCGAGGCACTCTCCCTGGTGGTCTGCTGCGGGTGCCATCTCCACCGCGATGGCACACTGCACTGTCGGGGACGCTGTCATACCCTGGCCCGCCCTCGCGCGGTGGGCGCCAATTGCACGCTGCTAGCTGCCATGCGCCGTCCAATCCGCCCACGGGCACGGGCATGGGGGTGCCATCCTGTTCCCACAGCCCTGGGCTTGGTTGTTGGGTGTGTCCTGCGGTGCCGCCGTGCTGGAACCCGAGAACTTGGGTACAAGGCGATGTGATGCACTCTTTTTTCTCCGGCAAACGGCTGAGGGCGCCAATGCCCAGCTGACGGTGAGGGAAGAGCCGCTTCCACCCTCTTCCACCTTCTTCACCGCGCAGGACCGTGGCTCGCTCTGCGCCATCCACGTCATGTTGCTAGTCAGTACGGGTGTACACTTCACCATTCCTCTTGCCCATCTCTCCAAAATAGCAGCAAACGCCTCGACGCTGTCAACCCTGGCCCCGTCGCCTGCCTGGGGTCCCCTTCTCTGGTCCATCTGGGCATCAATCAACCCAGGGGACAGCGGCTAAACTAACCCATTAACGCCCCTCTCAAGCGAACCCTACGGAGTACGCCATCTTCATGGATTGAGGGACCAAGTCCCTAGCTCGGCGAGATCCACCCCGACTCTAACCTTCAAGAAAAAGAGACGGTTCCCGCCCTGCCGCCGTCGTCGCGCCGCCGCCGTGGGCCAGGCTCGGCTCGTGCACTATCCGTCCGTTCTTCTGTGTGGTCGTGGCCTAGTTCACCGTCGACTGATATTTAGGGACCGGGGGTGGCCATCGACAATCATTGCCCCGTTTTCCCTTTCTCACTCCTCTTTCTGGACATTCCGATGCTGGGCCCATAGAATCTACTGAAAGAGTATCTTGGCTCTTTGGGTACGTTTTTTAACCTTGAATCTCCCCCCTGTCCATCTGCCTCGAGTCTCTTGCTTGTCACCCGTCCTCGCACTCTCTCCACTGCAACCCTCCGGCTTTTTTCTACCCTTCCCCTTCGCTTCTCGATGGCGAGCAAGGGTCGATAGATTTTTTTTTATCCCTCTTCCTTGCCACCGATAAGCCTTGCCCTCGTTTATTGTCGTCGTCATCTAAGGATGGCTTCTCAGCTTTGACCTGCACAAAAGACCTCTTGCTTTTCACCCCACGTCCACACATGCACGCCCGCGCAGCCACAGTATATGCATTCAACAAAGACGACTCGTCCTAATCAATCAGAGTTCAGCCTTTTTATTCTTCTCCTCATTGCTTTTCCCCAGACAACAATCTTCAGGCCCCGATTGCCGGAACGTGACGTCAGTTCCGAGAGGACGCTGCGATCGACGCAATTGTAGACGGGCCTTGCGAGAACCCCCGTCAGACTTAGTGCGCCCTTGACTTGCGTCGCTTCGCCCCGGTTCTTCGATTTCCGATTCTTCAAGGGCTCGAGTCCCGCTCTCCGCTTTCTGCTTGTGCCCGCTCCAGTTAAAAATCGAATCATTCCTCTCGTCTCCCTTGCTCAGGTTGGGTTGCAATCCCCCGTGCGCCGGAGCTCATTGCGCTGCTGAGATAACTTTCGCGAAGAAAAAAACCAGCTCGCGGCTGCTCGTGTGCGTGCTGTTATGGACTCTCCGCCCGATTCTTTTCGTCGCAACGATCCACCGGGCTCTGAGCCATCCTCGAGCCCATTAGACAAGCCTCGCTCTGGGCGGCACGTCCGGATTTCAAGCATGGCTTCTAATTACGAGCCCGAGTCTTCAGAGACAAATCCCGGACCCTATCGATTTGGCCCGCCCTCTCCTGCATCATCCTCCTCCGCCTTGGCTGTGGGCAGCACTCAAGAGGCCGCCATCATCCAAAGTATTGAGCGCGGCGAATACGCCCCTGACGACCTCGACGACACCCGCAGCCTCACAGACAGCATCCGGCAGCACATTGTCGATGGTGGCCTGCGCTACCACGCCTACCACGCCGGGCAATACTTCTTCCCCAACGATGAGACCGAACAGTACCGAGACGACCTGAAGCACCACCTAACCCTCTACCTATGTGACGGCGAATCTTTTCATGCGCCGCTGCACAGTTTGTTTGAGACTGGCGGCGAGGTGCTCGATTTGGGTAAGTCAATGCCACCAACGTCAAGAACCTCGCATGGTGCAGTCAGCCTGTGAGTGCGGGCTGGCCAATTGCGTGTCCCCATCGCCATCCCACCATGCACAGTGGCTTTGTTCCATGCACCTTCGACCAAACTATTGTCACCGGACCTAACACGGCCGGGGTGACGAGACGCAAATCCTCACTCTTTTTGGCCTGGCACTAACGGCATTTGCTGTAGGTACTGGAACTGGAAAATGGTGTATCGACCGTAAGTTGGCCCCCCTAATACTGTTGTAGCAGCATCGCCAAGACACTATTGGCTAACTATATTCCCCAGTCGCCGACGAATACCCCAAGTGCGTGTTTCACGGCATGGATTTGTCCCCGATCCAGCCGGATTGGGTGCCCGAGAATGTATTGTTTGTTGTCGACGACATCGAGCATGAAGCAGGCTGGACTTATCCCGAAGAGAAGTTCGATTACATCCACATCCGCCACACTCTCCATTCCATCAGGAACCGACCCGAACTATGGGAGAGAATATACAAGTACGATTACGGATTGGTCTTATCCCCCATGCGAGCCTAGCGACTAACCCTTTCATCCAGACACCTAAAGCCAGGCGGAATCGTTGAGGTCCAGGAGTTCCACTACATCGCCGCGTGCGATGATAACTCGTGCGACGGCCCGTATGCACTCCGGGACTTTTTACGCTTCTTGAGAGACGGCATGGCCGCTCTCGGCTCGGATATTCATGGCATCACTTATGTTGAGGACGAGCTAACTGCGGCTGGATTCAAGGACCTGAAGCGAACTAGCCTCAAGTGTCCCATTGGACCATGGGCTAAGAAGCCCCGCCTCCAAGAGTGCGGCCATATCCTACGCGATGTCATCATGTGGGGGCTCGTTGGTCTATCGCGCCGACCTTTCCGTGACGGCTTGGGCTGGACTAAAATTCAGATCGAAATGTTCCTTGTCGACGTACGAAAATCTCTTAGCGAAGAGTTGAACGGCTTGCCCAAGTTCCACTCATACTTCCCATACCACAGCATCCACGCACGAAAACCCTTGGAATAGAAGTGGTCTGGAGTTGTTTTGGCCATAACGTGCAGTGATGGCCTGCTCTTTGGGAATTTTGACCCAAGCTGAATCTCGCCGTCATCTGCATGATGCGGCAGAGAGATTTGCCCTGAACTTGGGGTGGAAGCATCCCTGACCACGGGCATTGTGCTATGATACCTTGCAGCGATGCTGCACTTTTAATGACTTTACGATGGCATATGTAACCGGTTCATGATAAAAATATGGGGCAATAAAGGACTGGCGCTTGGCGATTAGGAAATGATTCAACCTCAATGCATTATTATACCAAAACAGCCTCGGGGCTGTCTACTAGGTTCTGGTAGCTGAACAATACAGTGGTTTTGGCAATATGTTTCGTCGCCAGCCTACGTGGTGTAGGCATATGTCTCCATGACTTGACGCGCTTGTAAAACTATGCCGTAGTCTGTAAAGTATCATGGTATCAGTGGGGAATTAGCGAGGATAATTTTGGCTTGAATCAGCCAACATGATTTTGGAGTTCTTCTTGTCACATGGTGTATCAAAGGCTATTCAACGAGGAAACTACTAAATATCATGGCTATTTAATGGAATTGGGTTCATTATCATATTTTCCAGCAATTGGACCCGAATGGTAAGGCAAATTCAACCGCGGTTCATTGCTCTGGCAGTTACACTGAATTTTCCCATACAGCTTCCTACCCTGCCGAAGACTAAATGCCTGATACTAACCAGCCTGTCTATCAGTCATGAGTTCTTGTATCTCTACTTCCCCGTGGTTGAATTAATACTCCTTTCCCCATTGAAAGCCAAAACTGCCGGATTCTCTTGGACCCATTGGTAGCTGATCTTTTAGTCGTAACGTGCAGCGCATATTTCCTTTCTGACCTTGCCATGTATAGCCCTATGGCTCAGCATATGCCGCAATCGTATGTATCGATTATCGCCGAGAACCATGGTTACATTGCTGAGCAAATGAAAAACTGTTAAATGCCTTTGAATGGTATTGCCATTGTACGCCTGCCCACGCCGCATTGGCGGATGCTACAGCTACCAGCACTACATGTGTGGATACTATTTATACACGCGATTGGGAAAATGGCCAATGTCGCTATGGCTACTGATGAAAGCCTTATTGGCACTGTAATTGTGACTGCAGATAGTCTATAGACCATTCGTCAGAAATTTCCTATCCACAATATTATTTCAGTTCGAAGAAACGGGGGCAGTGCTGTAATGTCCATTTTAGAGGGGTCTAAATTTAACTAGATTCATGACTCTTCTACATTTGCAGAGAAACCGTGGTGCTTAAGTTACCGTTTATTACTTATTATGGACTTCACTTATTTCAAGAAAAGATTTTGTGAAAGAGTGTATAAGGTCAGCTATGATAAAAAAGAATGACAGGTCCAACAATCCCCCACAACATTGTACCCTCACGTTTTATGGTCATTCCGTACTCAGAAAAAGTTTGGGTAAGGCTGAATACACAGGGAATGCCAAATCCAAGATTTCCACTAATACACCAAGTATCCTAGAGCGCGAGTGTCATGATGGTTTCAATGGCCTATTTCTGGTCTAAAACGCAATGTTAGATTTGGTCATCAATAAAGGAAGGTTCACTTTCGGGCAGTGCAGTATCGAGATCCGGCCTCAGCCCAAGTGTTGCAGCCCTCAACACAGCAGCGCTGGCTACTCGCGACGTTATTGACAAGTGCCCCGCGAGGCTCGTTAGAGCTATTGACAAGAGGAAGGATAGTGTTGTTCGACATGTTGATGTTCAAATGTAGAAGTAAGTAAAAATGTATCAAATTTGAGATTGTACAGCTTTGTGCTTGTCAGTTTGGTTGATAATGATGAAATAGAAGTCTTGATTTGGAGGGCAAAGTGCTCTTTTATGTTCACACTGGATCTAGGACTCATCCCGCCTACGTAATTTTACCGTCGATGATATTATCAGATGACCGAGATTCTTGTTGCCATGTACCAACAGGTTACATTTACCAACCAACAATGATTTCATGTCCAATCAATTAACCCACCAATTGAGCCGGTATCGACGGGCGGTTGTTATCACATTCAACTAACAAAGTGCCTAGCCAATGGGAAATCGCTTTTGGCTGAATCATCATAGGCCAACGTCTCAGCCCCGCCCATAAAAGGACCGACGCTGTACACTTCACAACCAACAGCACTTCGATACCCAATCGCCAAACAATCCGGCTGCCTAGCCAAGCGCCGTCGAGCGGTAATCACATTCTCAAATAACATGTCAATTTTTTCTCCACATTTCAATACATTTACCATTTTAGTAGCCAATGATAAAGAGCGCATGGCTTATATCATCAGCATTCAATGTCTCAGCCAATTAACATGAGGTCACGGGGCATTTGGGCAACTTAGTCATTCAATTGCCTTTATTTGTGTTCATAACAAGGCCAAACCAACACGTCTGCCTGCTTCTTCACGCATATCTCATCCCCTCCTGTTCTTTATTAGCCTTGAGAGAAGTTTTCTCCCCTACAATCGTTAAGAACCCGCCGATTTTCGATTGCCTCATGTTTCGTTTTTGGAACTGCGCCATTACTGGGTGCCCCAATGCTGCCGCCGTTGATGTTGGTGGCTGTGAGCGATGCCGGTCAATGTATTGTGCGGCTCACATAACATCACCAGTGCATTCGTGCGAGGTAAAAAACCCCATAATGTGAATTTGATAGCAATAATCTAAAGCTGTTAGCCGAAACCTCTCGATGATGACGCTTGGATGGCTGCCCAAAACGAAGAGCTACAGGGACTTAGTGCCAAAACCAACCATGCAGCCCTATTGAAGCATGCAAAAGAGCTCTCGGGCGGCATAGATTGTCGCTTGGATGACCAAGACCCTCTGGGTCGCCGCCTAATGGGAGGAATGCATGTCCATTTGCAAATCGTTTTTGAAAATGGCATGATCTGGCTTGCCCGGATTTTGCGAGAGACATTTACGTCCTTTAGTGACGAACTGAGCAATCAAATCTTGCTCAGTGAATGCGCAACTCTTCGTTGGTTGGAATCTGTCAAAATTCCAACACCACGACTCTACGGTTATGGGATGCGTGGCGACCTGGACAACGATGTCGGTGTCGCGTATATGCTAATCGACAAATTGCCTGGTCGTCCATATAGGTCTCACGCGGCCTCCAAGGAACAAAGATCAAAGGTTTTGGACCAGTGGTCTGGAATTCTGCGCACTCTGGGGGACCATCCTTTCGACAAGTTAGGTTCTTTAAGCTTCAATCCTGAAGGTGTCATAAAGGTTGGCCCTATTGCCAGTGATAGAACCGGATCGTTACCATACATTGGGCCTTTTGACGATGCGAAAGAGCTCTACTATGCATGGGCCAATACATATCTCAAGTTAATTGCAGACGGTCAATTGTTTTCTTCCTATTCCGTCGATGCCTGGCTCATGTTCAGGCTACTGGCTGAAAAGACCAAAGAGGGCACCTGGTTTGACAAGTGGCAAGGTCTAAATGCTGGGCCTTTTTTCCTCAAGCATACTGATGACAAGGGTGACCACATTCTTGTTGACGATGATTTCAATATCACAGGAATTATCGACTGGACATTTGCGAGGGTAGTTCCAGCATATGAAGCCTTTGGACCATCCCTGGTATCTGCGGATACAAATAATCTTTTTCAAGGAAAAGTTGGACTGAGTGAAGACGATCTAACTCTTGGTCATCATCTGCAACGTCGTGGAGCCCCGTTCAGCTTCTTCGAGTCAGACAAGATGCGACGGTTTCTGTTGGGCCTTGGGATGGGATTAGGCCTATCCAAGAATGAAGCCGTTGATGTCTTTCAGTGCACTGTTTCTACTTTCGAAGGCGGTTCGCCAAACTGGGAAGAATGGCGACGCCAAAGTTTAGCAAGGTGGATAAGTGATCCATTTCTAATCTATAAAAACTCAGCCAAGGATCTACCAAATCTTCCCACAAGCTCAACTTTTGCATCTGCAACACCTCGTTTTGCAACATGTTCTAGGACTAACTGCGAGCGACCAAGCGTCCGGGGCCGTAGTTGTGCAACATGTTCGAAGCATCTGTGTGCAGTGCATATCCTTTCCAAATATCACAAATGTCCCTCTGCGAATCAGGTAAGCACTTGCAAGGCTGACAGCGCAATATATTTCGCTAAACAAAACATAGCTTGACGATGAAGCTTGGGAGATGGAGATCAACAAGGAAGTAGATGCACTCCTCAGGCAGGTTAATATTCCTGAGCTTGTTCAGCTAGCCAGTTCACTTCGTGGTGGCAAGCCCTGCAAATTTCATCCAGGAAAACATCTTGGAAGTGGTGCTATCATGGGCTGTGCGAACTACCATGCGTGGATTATTTTTGATGATGGAGTTAAATGGCTGGCTCGAATTCCACGAACCACATCGTTTAGCGATATCCCAATTGATCTCGTCAACTACTTACTTGAGAGTGAGTATGCAACACTCAAGTGGTTGGAAGATATCGCTGTCCCTTCTCCAAGAGCACATGGATTCGGTCTATTCTTTGATCCAGAAAACCGAGTAGGAGTGGGATATATCCTTGAGGATGCCATGGAGGGTACTCCATTTTACGCGCATCGAGCGACTGCCGATCAGAAGGCCCGAGTTATCAGCCAATATGCTGATATTCTTGTCAATATCAGCAACCACCCCAGAAGCCTAGCTTGCTCCCTGATTACCAACAATGAGAAAATCGAAGAAGGCGCGCTCGCTAGCAATCGATTTCTTACCCTTGGAACTCACGGGCCCTTCAACACATCAGCTGAATACTTCGCTTCCCTCCCTAATATTCATCTGGAGTTGATTGCCGATGGGCAACTTTATCCAGAATACCCTAAAGAGTCATTTTTGTTTTTTAAGTTACTCAAGGACAGAGTTGCTCCAATTCTTGCTACTGCACCTAATGATCACTTTTTCCTCAAGCATGTTGATGATAAAGGGGATCATTTATTGATTGATGATGAGTACAATGTCGTTGCTGTTATTGATTGGCAGTTTGCTCGATTTGTACCAGCGTGTGAGGCATTTGGGCCATCTCTTTTCACCGCGGACCTGGGTAAATTATACAGTGGCTCTACAGGACTTTCTACAAACGATCACCTACTGTTGGAGACATTGAAACAGCGGGGTAAAGCTGAACTAATAGAATTTGCAGGTCAGTCTGAACTGGTCCGGCGATTTCAATTTGGACTTGCTTCTGGGTTATTGAAAGACGAAGTACTGAGTATGATCCGCGCGATTCTCTCTTTACTTGGTGATTCAGAGGCATGTAGTGGTAATATGGAGAATTGGGTGGAAAAGGAGTGGAGCCAAGCGGTGGGAGAACCATTGCATAAGAAAGTTGAGATGTTAGTTGCAGACCTTGAGCGTGAAACGTCAAAATAACAAGATGCTTCTCCGGCAAGACTTTGTAGCAAGACTGTCGAGGGCTTCTAAGTGGGTAGCTAGTGAGGTAGATGTGCGCATCTACACAAACAAGCATTCTGGTCAGTGTGCATTTACACTCACGCCATGTTAAAAAAGGCCCAAGACGCGTATCTGACGTCGCCGCGTAGAGCAAATACCAACGAGGCCCGTGCAAAATTTTCGGTCTAGAATCCTCTTGCCAAGACACAGTCAGCCATCGGGCTTTTACCAACTTCCGCCCTTGTCAAGTACACCTGGATTTGGAGTGATCTCAAACTTGATTAATCAGCTACCAATATGTTAATCATAGTCGCTTCGAAGCGATAATGACGGCTGGTTAAGCATAACGGTGAGTGCTGCAAGAAAGAACTTTAGTTGCAATGTGGAGCATCCCCAATCGGCTCATCCGGGGCTCACCGTCAAGACCAGTCACCCAAACCAAAATGGACTTCATGGGGTGACTGTCTCCGATGACCTGTGTCGCGGCGATTTACTTATTCGGTCATGACGCCAAGTGATGATTAGTTCGTGCCATTTGATAATCACTAGACGCAACACTATTGGTACAGGGAGGTCTGACCGTGAACCATTTTAGGGCGACATTAAGATGGTGTGTTGCCTGCAGGACGGAATGCTTAGAACACGACCAACCACCACCAGCCCTCCCCTGTCTCTCGCAGGTGAGTCACTATTTCGACCCTGCAGAGTCATGACTGAGATCAGACAAAACTCGAACACGTTGGTTTACTTATTAAACAATTTTTTTGGCTTTATTTTGACCTTCTTGATGCCGATACGCGACAACACAACGTGCTCAATCCCTGGGGTGATCCAGATCTGATCCTCCGGTCATCCATGATCGACGGTTTCCCCGCTTAGCAATGAGTTCCACTATTTGCCTCAATGACGGCTCCTTTGGTCCAGGAGTCCAAGGATGTCGGGATGATTTTGACTTTACGCAAAAGTTTGAGCGCATATTCCTTTCAATCCTTCCGAATTCCATCTTTATTGCGGCCGCGGTGGCCCGTGTCGCGGTGCTATCACAGAGTTCCCGGATTGTCGATGGCTTAGTCTTGCAGTACCTTAAACTGGTGAGTTGTCGGTTGCCATTTTCTTGAAATTTAAGAATACACTGACCAATTCATCTTGTAGGTGGCAACCGTAGTTTTTTGCATAGTCCAGCTTGCTACTCTAATCCTCTCCTCCACCGGAGCGGCCGGTGTGGCCCATAGCCTCTCCATTGCTGCGTCTGTTCTTGTATTCACAGCATCCTTATTTACGATTGCTCTTTCTTATGCAGAACACACGCGCGCTAGACGACCGTCGACTTTACTTAATCTTTACATTTTTCTGACATTGATCTTCGACATTGTCCAAGTCCGAACAGCATGGCTCAGTATAACCACCTTCCACCAGACTACACTGGCTCGACTCTTCACCTCCTCCATTTCTCTCAAATTTGTTATACTGTGTCTTGAGGCCATACCAAAGACAATATGGATCCGATGGAATGCTAGCGACCATAGTCCCGAGGAGTCGAGCAGTATATTTAGTCTGGGTGTCTATTATTGGCTGAACAAGCTGTTTCTGCGCGGTTATCGAGACATCCTTGACATTGATGATTTGTATCCATTGGATACCGGACTGTCAGCAGAAAATCTCTATGCTAAGCTTTCTGCCAAGATTCGAGTTCATCAATATCACAAAGAGCCAAAGTTTGGGTTGTGCAAAGACTTGGGTAGATCCTTGATAGGCCCACTCCTCTCTCCAGTCACCCCTAGAATTGCAGTCATTGGTTTCAAGTTCTGTCAGCCACTTTTCATCAACTCCATGCTCGAGTATCTCCAGGCCCCAGAAGATTCAAACACCAAAAACTTCGGATACGGACTGATTGGGGCTTGCTTTTTAATCTACATTGGCATTGCATTTTCTAATGCCTGGTACAACTACTATAATCACCGAGCGATCTACATGATCCGAGGGTGTTTGTCTGCGGCCATCTACCGAAAGACGACGCAGACAAAGTTGACGGCGGCAGATGATTCTGCTGCTGTCACACTAATGAGCACTGATCTGGAGCGCATCATATTGGGAAGCATCCATATCCATGACACTTGGGCAAATACCATTGAGGTGGCCATTGGAAGTTGGTTGTTACAGAATCAACTCGGCGTGGCCTTTGTAAGCCCGCTTATACTGATAACTGTTTGTGCTATCATCTTGGCTTGGCTCTTGACCATTGTCGGCAAAAGGCAGAGCGAGTGGATGGAAAAGATCCAGAACCGGGTCGGATTGACATCAAATGCCATCTCTCACATGAAGCTGTACAAGATTTCGGGGATTACAGGCCCCGTGGCCGAATTGATACAGAAACTCCGTGAAGGAGAGATCAAAACCGGCAACAACTTCAGATGGCTGGTACTTCTCGCCGCCGTGTTAGGTTTTGCGCCAATTTGCCTATCACCAGTCATCACATTCGCCGTTACTTCAAAGCATCTGGATGTTACCAATCTCTTCACGTCGCTTTCCTACATCATTTTACTCTCCACTCCCCTCATTTCCATGTTCCAGTTTCTCCCAGCTCTTTTTGCGGCCTTGGCTTGTATGCAACGAATCCAAAAGTTTATTTCAGACGATCCTCGAGTCGACTTTCGAAAGCAGAGCCAACCCACTCTGGAAACAGACTCCGAAAAGACCAAGAGAGTGGAGAGAAGCAATGCGCCACTGGCATTTAAAATCGAGGGCGGCGATTTTGGCTGGGGCGGTCCTAAGATGACGCTAAATCAAATCGACGTATCAATCCCTACCGGCCAACTGACTCTGGTAGTGGGTCAGGTTGCTTCTGGCAAGTCTACATTCTGTAAAGTGTTGTTGGGGGAAGTGCCTGTTACTTCAGGAACAGTGACAACTTTTTTTCCGCCATCTCAGATTGGATACTGCGAACAGACGCCGTTTCTTTATAACAAATCCTTCAGGGAAAACATTATTGGGCACGCTGAATTTGATCAAAAGAAGTACGATGAGATTATAGATGCAACAATGCTGGCCGCTGATGTCTTGCTGCTTCCCGATGGCCACAACACGAAGATTGGAAGCGACGGTATAATGTTGAGCGGCGGCCAGAAGCAGCGCGTATCTGTAGCTCGAGCCCTGTATTCCGAATCAGATGTCATGATTTTTGACGACGTTCTCAGCGGCCTTGATAACGACACTGGAGCTGAATTATTCCGTCGCGTATTCGGCCCCAATGGAATCACTCGTCGGCGAAACGCCACAGTTGTCATTTGCACACACTCGATTCAACACTTGCCTAACGCTGATCACATCATTGCTCTTGATACAGATGGCACAGTCATTGAACAAGGCACTTTTGGAGATTTGGTGCAAAATAACAAATACGTGCAAGGACTCGGTGTAAAACAGGCCATTGAAACAAAGCGCAACCGAATTGAAGAGCCCGCACAGGCGAGAGCCGTTACAGCCCCGAGAACTTCATCTAACGAGTTCAAATCAGTATTAGAAGACAAGGCGCGTCAGCAAGGAGACTGGTCCATATACAAGCACTACTTCAGAACCTCTGGCGTTTCTCCAACGTTGACTCTGATTTTCGGTGGTGCAATGTATGGGGCCTGCAACAATCTTTCCACAGTCTGGCTAAAGTTTTGGTCTGAAGACTCTTTCGACAGACCAACGGGATTTTACGTGGGCGTATTTGGTATGATCCTTGCACTAAAGCTGGTATTCATATTCTTTACCGGAACAGCGGCCTTCATCTCCATGATATCTGCCGCTGGGAACCTTCTCCACAAACGGGCCATAACAACAGTGGTCGCGGCGCCGCTCAAGTTTTTCACAATGACAGACGCCGGGACGGTCACCAACCTCTTCTCGCAAGACATGACCATCTTGGATGGACAGCTCCCGGAGTCGCTGACAAACGTCGCACTGGGGTTGGCGGACTGCATTGGAATGGCATTCGTGGTCGCCTCAGCGTCGCCATATCTCGCCATCGGCTACCCTTTTCTGTTTGTTATTCTCTACTTTGCTCAGAGATTCTACCTGAGAACGTCTCGCCAAATACGTCTTTTGGATCTTGAGGCTAAGAGTCCACTGTAGTAAGTTTAAACCACGAGGTTCATTCTTGAAGATGGCTTGTGTTAATTAAATGACAGTACCCATTTTCTAGATACCATAAAGGGAGTAGCCACAATTCGAGCCTTTGGATGGGAAGCCCACGAAATTGAGCACAACAACAGACTTCTCGACACATCTCAGAGGCCTGCATATTTGCTCGCCATGATCCAACAATGGCTGGGTGCAACTCTTCAGATAATCGTGACAGTCCTTGCAGTTGTCCTAACGTCACTTGCCACACAACTTCGTGTAAACACGGGGCTCACGGGTGCATCACTGGTGACTCTTTTGAACTTTAGCGAGGTCGTATCCGTCCTCATCCAGGCCTACACACTTCTGGAGACTTCTCTCGGCGCAGTGAGCCGTTTAAGAACGTTTAGTGAAACAGTCAAGCCGGAAGACCAACCGGGGGAGGATTTCGAGCCTGCGGAGGAATGGCCGCGGCGCGGATCCGTCGAGTTCAAAAATGTTTCGGCGTCCTATGAAACCAACATTGGCGAAACGGATGATCCAGCCAAGGAACCACCCAATCTAGTCATTCGAAACTTGACGTTGAGCATTCGCTCAGGCGAAAAAGTTGCCATCTGTGGTCGAACTGGGAGCGGAAAGTCGACACTCATGATGTTACTTCTTCGACTGTTAGATCCTCTGCCCTCTGGCGGTGGAACTATGGAAATTGACGGTACCTGCTTCAATAGCATCGACCGCACCACTCTCCGACAGCGCATCATTGCCATTCCTCAAGATGCCGTATTCCTCCCCGACGGCAGCACAATCAAGGCCAACATCGACCCTCTCGGCACCGCAACTCCGGAAGAGTGTCTCGACGCCCTCGCCACTGTTCGGCTTGCCCATTTCGTGGAAGACCGCGGCGGCCTGGACGCCAAGATGAGCGCCGACGATCTCAGCGCAGGACAGAAGCAGCTGTTTAGCCTCGGGAGGGCAATCCTCCGACGGCGCGTTCGCGAGCGTTTGGTGAACACCGAGAAGCTTGGTGGCGTCTTGCTACTAGATGAGGTGAGCAGCAGCGTAGACAGGACGACGGATCGCGCGATGCAAGAAATTATCCGCAACGAGTTTGAGGCCTTTACAATCGTCATGGTGTCTCATAGGCTGGAGATGGTTATGGATTTCTTCGACCGGGTTATTGTTCTCGACAAGGGAGCCCTTGTAGAATCTGGCAGCCCAAGAAAGCTTGTGGAGACACCAGGGAGCCGGTTTGGAGATTTGTGGTCCATTGAAAATCACGATTCTGGGGAAAGCGAATAGGTCAAAGGCGAAAGTGGAGGATCAATCAGAAGATTTATTATCTATAACGAAACAGTCTTTCTCTCGTAGCTATACTGCATGATTTATATACGACTCATTCTCATTTCAGATGCCTGGATTTATATGAAAAAAAATTATTACCAATTTATATGTAATACGCAAAAAACAGTTTATGATCCAGCTTCTGTGGTATATCCAGAAAACACAGAAGGAGCAACTTTTATCTATGTATCATAATTGACCCTTTTCAATCATTCAAGGGCTTCTTTTATATCAAGCCTTTATTAATAAATTTATCGTCGGTTGAAGTTAAGGAAGCGGCTCTGTGATGATAAGTTAGCATTATGCTACATTTAAAATAGAAAAAGCGGGGAAAGACTTACCGCCAGGAGGAGAATAATCAGGTTGCTGCCAACAAAGGCGCAGTAAATTCCAAGATCTCTCCAACGGTTGTCAAAAGACAAGTCGAAGGCCTTGTAGAACTCGTCACCGACCTTGTAAGCGCAGTACTCACAAGCCCGGGTCGCGTTGTTGACAAGGTAGCCATTGCCGCCGTTGGCGAAGAAGGGCTCCATGTACTCTCCGCAGGTCATGTTGGGGGGAGCGGAGAAAGCATTCAGCTCGCTCTGCTTGCACTTGACAGGGAGATCGTGCAGGCCAGTGGTGACCATGCCGCCAATGAGACGAGTGAAGGGGTCGAGCTGGTAGAGCCAGGCGCGCCAGAAACCGGGCATCTGGGTGGGGGAAATGGTGACACCACAGAAGAGGGCGAAGATGATGATGATGAAGGGATCGAACTGAGCCGAGATGAAGGGAGAGGGAGTGATGGAAGCAAGACCCTGACCCAGGGTGACGGCGAAGATCTCAGTGATGAGGACCATGAAGAACTGGTAGCCGGCACGCGAGGAGTCGGTCTGGAAACCTGGCATGAAGTACAGGGGAAGGAAGAAAGCGACGGCGCAGAGAATGGAGTAGGGCATCTCGGCGGTAATGATGGACATGACGAAGGTGTAGGGAGAGTACATCTTGGAGGAAGCCTCTCGGAAGAAGAGGGCTCGCTTGATGTGGAACATGACTTCGACTTGGGTGATGATCAGAGCAGGCAGGACAGTGACCTGGAAGATGACGAAAACCTTGTACTGAAGCGACGATCGGGAATCATCCAAGTTCAGGTAGGTAAGACCAGTGATGAGGGCGACGGCGACGTGGGAGAAGACTCGAGTGAAGAGGTAGTTGGGAGAACGCCAGAAAGATCGGAACATGCGGCTGCCCACAACCTTGAGCTGGTGACTAAAGGGAGAGGCGTACTCCTTCTCGAGTTCGGGGTTGGAGTTGGCGCCGGCAGCCTTTCGCTCCTCCTTCATCTGAGCAATAGCCTTCTTAGTCGCAGCAAGCTCGGGGCTGTCATCCCAGATGTCTGCCCAGTCACGGTCACCAACACGGGGAGCACTACCGGCACCGATGGCCTCGAGCATGTACTCGGCAACGTTTTCAGTGGCAGGGGCTTCGGCACCGTGGGAGGCAAGGTAGCCACGGAGGACAGCGGCATCCTGGCCAATGTCACCAAAGTAGACAGTGCGGCCTCCACGCTGGAGCAGAAGAAGACGGTCAAAGTTCTCAAACAGGGCGGCGTTGGGCTGGTGGATGGTGCATAGAATGGCCTGGCCGGAAGAAGCCAGCTTCTTGAGGAATCGAACAATGTTGAAAGCACTCTGGCTGTCAAGGCCGGAGGTGGGCTCGTCCAGGAAGAGAAGCAGCTCAGGCTTGGCGGCAAGTTCAACACCAATGGTCACACGCTTGCGCTGCTCAACAGTAAGACCAGCCTCAGCAGTTCCAATGATACAGTCTGCAATAGCCTCCATTTCCAAGAGGGAGATAATCTCCTCGACATAGGCGTGGCGCTCGGCCATGGGGACGTGGAAGGGCTGACGGAGTTCGGCAGAGAATCGGAGGGCCTCTCGGACGGTCTGGGTAGGCTCGTGGAGATCAAGCTGCTCGGCGTACGAGGTAGATCGCTGGAACTGCTTGCCGGGGGCGACAGCGTCGACAAGGATATCACCAGTAATGACACCAATGTTCTTACGGGCGGCCAAGACATCAAGGAGGGTAGTCTTTCCGGCACCAGAGGCACCCATCAGAGCAGTCAGCTCACCAGGTCGGACATATCCATAGACATTGTTGAGAAGGCGGCGAGTGCCACCGGGGACGGGGACGTCGTAGTTGAGGTTCTCCCAAGTAAGGATGCTCTCCGAGTTGATCTTGAGGTCGGAACCGGCCTCGTTGGACTTGTCCTTGCGCTTGGCATCTCGCTTCTGGATAAGCTGCTCGTTAAGGGCCTTGCGCTCCTTGTTGGGCTTGGCGTAGACCTTGAAGGAGTTACCACCCATGCCGAACTTGACAAACTCACCAAGGACAACGTTGAGGATCAGGAAGAAGATGATGAGAGCCATGACAATACCCCAGTTTCGCCAAAGGTCACCAGGGTGGTAGGAGAAACCCTGGGAAATGTAGTCGGAACCCTTGATGAAGGTGGTTCCGCTGGTGGATCCAGCAAGGGTACAGACCTGGTAGTTGATGTCGTCGTAGCCAGGACCAGAGGGAATCAGAGAATCCGCAGTGCAGGTCATGTCGATACGCTGGAACTCGTTCTGCATCATGGAGCTGAAAGACAGACCGAGCACGTTGATCCAGTAGATCCATCGCAGCCAAACCTTCTCAGATTGGTACTGGATAAGATAACCGGAGGTAGTAACGAAGAGCGTAATAACGACGACGGCAAACTTGATGGCGTAGTCAAAATCGGGGCTGACACATCCAATGATACGGAAGAAGAGCGTCATGGCAATGTTTCCGGACAGAATCATGAGGTAGTAAGTGAAGAAGGCACCGGCGTCCCTCACCAAACCAGTCATGAAATACGTGATGATACAGAAGACCAAGATCTGACTAGCGGCGAAAGCCTGATCGACAAAGATCTGAGCAATCCACAGGGCAGAGGGTCGGTGGAACGCATATGCCTTGTGCTTGTTGACGATGGCACGACCAGTCATGGTTCCCGCGAGTTCGGAGAAGGCCTGGAAAGCATTGAACAGAAGAGCGATGAAAAGAAGACCACCCTTGCTGAAAGCACTGGCAGACGTCTTACCGAGGTTGAGGAACAGGGTACCGAGGACAATGGCGATGATGATACTGCGAAGCCAGGCGAGGGTGAGGTTGAAACGGTCCTGGAGCTTGAGAATGAACTGGCGCTTCATGAGAGCCCAGACCTGGAGGTGGAAGCCAACCTGGTAGACGGACTTCTTGGAGGTTCCACGCTTGCCTTCCTTGACGGCGGCCTGGAAGTCATCGTGCTTCTCCTTCTGGCGCTGGAGGTCGGCCTTGTACTCGGCCATCTCCTTCTCGAGATCCTTCTGGCGATCAGACGACTTGAAGGCCTCGCACAGAGTCTGGGGGCTGTGGGGCGCGTTGGAAGCAGAACGTCCCTCGACGTAGGTTCGCTCGAACTCGTCGGTACAGGCCGTCAGGTAGTCGGCGCTGGTCATTCGGGGAAGAGGGGCGAAGCCGAGGCTCTCAAAGTAGGCACGGGCAGTCTTGGCAGGGCCAAAGTAGACCTGCTTACCCTCGTCGATGACCATGACCTTGTCGAAGAGGTTGTAAATGTTCTCGGAAGCCTGGTACAGAGACACAAAGGTGGTGGTCTTGTACAGGTTGGTCTGGATACGCAGGGACTTGGCAAAGTCCAGAGCGGTACTAGCATCGAGACCACGGGTACTGTTGTCCCAGGACAGAATGCAAGCATTGGTGATCATACCCTCAGCAATGGACACACGCTTACGCTCACCACCAGACACACCTCGCACGAAGTGGTCACCAACAACAGTCTTTCGGGTGTGCTCAATGTTGAACATCTTGAGCAGCATGGTGATGACACTCTGCTTAAACTCGTCCTTGGACATGTTGCCGGGGCGCTTAGCGGGCATCTTAGTGTCAAGAGCGAAGCCTAGCGTCTGCTCGACGGTCAGGGTGGGGTGGTGAATATCGTCTTCGGCGTTGTAGACAGCCTCACCACGGTACTGGTTAAACTCCTTTGCTGTCCAGGGGCCGTACAGAACCTCGCCGGTGACGCTAGTGTAGCCATATCGCTGGTTGGCAATTGTCTTGAGGAAGGTTGTGCAACCAGAACCAGGCTTTCCCAGGACGAGGACCATCTCGCCGGGCTTGCACACACCCTGGAAGTCGTCGAGTAGTGTGGCTTCGGTAGGCTTGGGGCCTAGGCCAAGCAGGCCAAGGACCGGGGTGACAACATTGAAGAAGTTGACAAAGGCGTCAGGGAATGTCTGGACATAGTTGGTCATACCACCCATGCCCTTGACAGTCAAACCGTCCCAGTATGCGCCAATGTGCTTGGAGCGAATACCTGCCTCCTGCTCGGCGTCTAGGTTTCCTCGCAGGGCAGCCTCGAGGTCGAAGACGGAAACATCGTCGGAGACCTCGACACCAGCACCGTCCTTTTCAGGGTCGGTGCTCTTCCTGCTCTTCTGGCGACTAATTCGAGAAACGCCAGTGAACTCCCTCTGGAGCTCGGCGAACTCAGCCTCGGCCTGCTCAACAGAGACTCCGCCTTGGGCATTCGAACCGCGACGCTCGCGAGCATCGCCGGCGGTAGAGCCAGAATCTTGGGAAACTCGATAGGGCTGCTCAATCTCCTCGGGGCGGTGGCCAGAGGCGACGGCCTCTTCAGCCTTTTCCAGGGCTCTCTCAGCCATTGGAAAGGGGAGGGTGGACGTCGACGTCGATGTGGATGCGGAATGGGTATGTGGATGTGGATGTAGACGATCTAAGGAGGCGCAATGGCAACGGGACGTGGTCAAGTAGAAGTAAACAGCACTCGACGAGGAGCCTGTGTCGGGAGCCCAAAGTCACCCACCGCGGGATCGAACTAACGAAGTGAAAGGCTACCGAACTGAAGTCGTAGAGACTCTAATGGGACAAACACCAAGGGACAGAAGCTGGTCTGGTAAGGAGAACAAGGAAAGGAAACGGATTGACCAGGCTATTAGACCCTGACGGGAGAGGTGTAATTTAAGAACGAAGGGTACGGCGTCGGCCTCCGTAGTTTAAAGACGACACCAAGCCTCTGCCCCATCAGGGAAAAAAAGGGCATTGACTGGAGACCCTGGTCTGCTCCGATGCAGCGGCGGACACTATCCAACATCATTACCAATCAACGGAGCTTAGGCCTTAAGCCCGTAGGAGATTTGCGAGGAAGCTCCACCCGACAAACATTGAGCCAACAATAACGGCGTCGACAGGGAACGGCCGTGGTTTTGCCATAGACGCGAGCGACTAGGAGGAGATCGGGGGAGGGAAGGTGGGAGGGAGGGAGTGCACGTACACCACACACACACACACACAAGTACACAAGTACACGCACACTCACTCGCGCACTCACACGCACATACAACACACACACCTCTCTGACGGGCAACCAAAGCGGGTCTTCAGACAAGGCTACGGCCGAAGTGCCCAGGGCCAATTTTGTCAGGCGGTGGGGGCCTTTGGCCGCTTCTCGAGTCATCCGGCGAGCCAAAGATGCTGGTCATTGACGATGACGCGAGCCCATTGGCCGCTTGGGTGCGCCTCCCCGAAGCGGGAGCTTAAAAAGAAGCTGACGGTGCCGGAGGGGGGGAGGAGGGCTACGACTTGCCAGGTCCGGCGCATTTTGCATTCTGGGCGGCGGGGGGTTTAGCATC
>NAGG01001503.1:0-14511 GCA_003031705.1 Calonectria naviculata
CCCGGCATCCCGCCCCGTCACCGCCTCCCAAAAACAGCCTTACCGATGACATCTTCGTACATCTAGCCCCACGCACCGTCGTCGACGCGCTGACAAATGCCACTGGCGCCCTTCGGTCATGCCTCAATGGGGCTTCCATGAGTGAACGCGACTTCACCATACGCACTGCCATCGCTTCCAAGAGCATTTGGGAATGGGTTGAAGAGATACAGAGCTGGCCCTGGCCATCGGAGCCGGGACCGGCAGGATTTGAGATGCCGAGGGCCCAGCCCAAAATCCTCGCAACCGAGACAACAGATTCTGATGAAAAAGACGGCGAATACATGGGCAGCTTGCCTGCCAAAGATGTGGCCAATCTTGAGAAGAGACTTGCCCGGATTCAGTTCGAATTGGACAGCTTGGAAATCGAGGATATCAAGGCTCACGTCCTCAATAATCACATCTTGCCCCTATCCCGGCCAGGCACACCACTCTCCGAGTTTACGCGATCAGGGATGCTCTCGAGCTCCAGTTACAACCGTATGGAAGACCTTACAGCTGTTATCACCGCTATTGTAGTCAAGGCACTACCCAATCTGGCTAAGCTGTCTCGGCTACAGCAAACTTGGACCCTCCGCATCACTGTCCTGCGTCGCGTTCCTCCCTTGCTCATAGACATCGAGGATGCCGAGATCGCGTTGCAGTCTGGTTGGAATGCTATCTCGTTGCCCTTCAAAAAAGCGCCTGATGAGGAGGAGGCCGATCGGCCTTCACCGCGCGGGTCCACCTTGCTGAGGAAAGACTTTGACGTGATGAGGCAAGTCCTCGAGAAGAAGATTTCTCAGCCTGGCCGTAACCTCGACTACATGCTTGATTGTCTCGAGGGCTTGCCCGACACTCTTCCTGATGAATGGCTAGATCGGATGGAGAGTGTAGAGCGAAGCTACGCCGAATGGGTCGCCGCCTCTGAGAGGAAAATAAGGGAAACCGAATGGGCCATCTCAATGAGAGCCCAGAGCCAATCTCGATCGCCTTCGCCTATCAAGAAGTCTGTGGATGTCACGGGGGATTCCGAGTTCTTCGCGCAAGACGAGACTTTCATTCCCGAAGAGTCGTCTAGCGACTGCGAGAGCTCCCTCGGCAGCGATGTTGAAATTGGACCCATTCCCTTCAAGTTGCCTCGTCCACGGGGTCAAGCTGGCCTGGCCGGTGACCCTAGAAAATTTTCCGGCATTTCGGAGGCAGAAACCATCGTTCCGGCCTCACGCCAGCTCCACACTTTGCCAGAGAGCGAGTCTGAGAGTGAATCAGAGAGCCTGTCTGTTGTCATTACTAGTGATGTGGATAGACCGAAGAACCAGCAGCCCGATGTATTCAATGGCCCCAGAGATGTTGTATTGCCCTCTGTTGAAAGCCAGCCACCTACCCCGACCAACCATCTATTCCCCGACTCGGTTCGTAGCACGCCTAGGACTCCCGAGCATGGCTCTATCATTGATTCTGAAGTGGTGGGCGATACTCCGAGTTACCTTGACCGCGAGAAGTCACCTGAACTACCTCCTCTTCGACCGGCTATCAGACACTGCAGCGATGAGACCCAAGGCTCTTTCGATACCCAGCGGGCCTCATCTCGTTTTGACGGACTCTCCAGCGATTTTCCCGAAATATCTGCCTCGCCTAAGCTGGTTCGCAACCGAATCCGCGAGACAGAATATATGCAGGCCAGCCCGCCAAGCTCGCCGCCGCTGGGGGCCGATACAAGAGATCCTTCTATCCCCCCTTATGGCAGCCCCCTGATGGCCCCTATTAGAAACGAGGACGACTTCCAAATGCCCAACAGTGCTATTGACGATTCATTTAACGATGATTTCGACGATGCAATTTCGCTATCCGAATTTAGTCACTCGTTTGATCGTCGGGATAGCGTAGGGGATCAGCATCTCCAGAGACAGATCAAGGAAATCATCTCTGGTATTCCTGCCAAGATTAAGCTCTCAACAGATCCACCTGCTATCAATCTCAACCCACCTGATCTTCAATTACCTCGCATTCGAAAGAAGCCGTCTGTGGAGCCTTTCCGGAGAAGCACGTCTGCTCTTTCTTCCCGAGCCGGCACTCCATCTTTTACCCTCTCACCTGCCAAGCACACAAGGCCGCGCAACCGAAACCACCAAGAGATAAAGGTCTATCATCTCTCTAGGTCAACAGGCGAAGCTCCGATCAAACTTTTCATCCGATGCGTTGGGGAACATGGCGAGCGTGTCATGGTCCGCGTCGGTGGCGGTTGGGCGGATCTTGGAGAGTATCTCAAAGAATATGCCAGCCATCACAAACGCCGGTCTGCCAGTGGTGTCGACACCAAGGTTGAAGTCAAAGAACAACCCCACGTCTCGCCCGGCGGTCGCAGATCAAACATGGGATCAAGTCCAGCCGCGCGGCCGGCCTCCGCCCTGGAAGTTTCGCCCATGGCCCCTCTCGCCATCCGCAAGACCCGTCGTAGCATGGGCGCTGTAGGTAGCGAGGCACCCCATCTTTTCCCCAGAACACCGGCAGCCATCAGCTCCAGGGCCGATGACACCCCATTCTCAGGGGAGTCTAACAGGTCAAGATCCGGATCCCACTGCTGGACCGAGGACGATAGCTCCTTCCTGGGCCTAGCCGGGCCAACAGGGAAGAAGGTTGCGATGAGTGAGGAGAACAAAGCCTGGGTTGAAAGTGTCAAAGAGAAAGTCCGTCTCGCTAGCGGTGAGCAGCGCGTTCCATCCTCGGGCAGTCAGTTTGGAGAGCTGGGCAAGGTTGGCGGCACAAAACGGCTATTCAGAAAATCTGAAAGCGGACGAGAGTCGAGAGGTCCTCGATGATTATCGACATTCCTACGAACAACACATTCCTTTACTCATATCACAAGAGACGCCGGGGCATGGTATATGCGGATGGATATTATGCATCACGGAGTTTGGGATGGGCGTGGTGTTGGCATGCACGGCATTGCATTTGCATTTTGTCTGTTTTATAAAACGGTCCTGTCCTTTTTTCTCGCGTTATGCTCGGGCACGGAGAGCAATGTTTACAACAATACCCACAATACAATTTCTTCTGTCACAGACTTGCCCTTCACGTAAAGTGTTTTGGCATTTCTGGGTGAAATGTATTCGCCCACCTATCAAAGAGGGCTTGGGCTGTGTATCATGAATATAAATGAACAGCTTCAAGCGATACAGCAACGTCTTTCCTGTGTCAATAAACTTAGAAACAAAAGAAATATCATTTCCATACTTGCCCATCTGGGCTCATAAGCATCTATGTAGGCAATCAAATGAATAACTCATGACCCGACCCAACCCGAGGCAACCAGCCCGACAAATGATTCCATTTCACAATCCCCCACCCATGTTTTTTTTTATCATCCGTGTAACCCAGGTGCATGCCAGCACCGACTCTTAATGAAGTCATCCAACTAGTCGTCATCATCACCAGCGCGCCTTGCTGCTCGGCGCTTCCCCTTGCCGCCCTTGGGGTTGCCCTTGAAGTGCTTCTTGCTTGAGGTGGCCTGCACGTCTTTGGGGTCGACACCGGCCTCAAGGGCCACTACCGTACGTGCCTTGCGGCCAGACAGGCCCTTGCCGGCGGCGCGACCTTGCTCAGAGTATTGATAGTTGAACGGCATCGAGATGTGGCCCTGGACGGTCTTGGGGCCAAAGAAGCCTTTGTCGAGTTTCTGGGTCTTGGGACCTGCAGGAAGGTCAATCATGTCGACGCCTGAAATTCCGTCATCCAGCAATGCCAAATCGTCAGCATTGTCATTGGCCACGAGAGACATATTGTCAAGGGCCGCGGCGAGAGCAGCACGGCGCTTCTCGGGGAGGTGGAATTCATCGTAGAGCTCGTGGTTGAAGCCAGTGAAATCATCGATGCCGGGGGGTGGCGAAACGAATAGAAGCTTGCCATTGACATAGTCCTTTAGGATATAACGAGCGGCACGAGACTCGTCAGGCTGACCCAAACCTTGTGTCTGGAAACCACGAGCCCGGGCGTAGGCTCGGAGGAACTCGCTTGCGGTGGGGAGACCGGTACCGCCCTCCTCAAGGGCACGGGTTTTGATCTGAATTCCGTAGATGGCCTCAAGGAAAGGCTGGGGGATGCGCTGGGTGATAAGACCAACGGGGCCTGTAAACTCACGGAGCTGATCGATGGGTAGCACACCGTTGCAAACAAGGTCGGCCTTTGTGGTAGCAAAGTTGGGAAAGACGAGACCCGGGCAATCGCAAAGGACCACGCGCTCGCTGAGATGGATAGTTTGGAAGTGCTTAGTCTTTCCAGGTGTCGAAGAGACGGAAACTTTCTTTGCACCAATGAGAGCGTTGATGGTAGACGATTTACCAACGTTGGGGTAACCAACTAGACCTACTTGAAGCTTTCCTTCCGTATCTTGTAGATGAGTTTTGTGAGTAACTGTTCGTATAATTGTCTTGCTGAAAAGTTTGACTTACCAGAGCTCGTTGGCGCATATTGGAGGAAAATATCTTCTAATTCTTCCACCGTCAAAATCTGTGTATCCTCTTCAACTTCTCTTGACGAAGAACCACCATCTTGAGCGTCCTCTGTCTCCAACTTTGCGCCTTCCGATGCCTCCTCCTTCAGAGGCTGTTCCTCGGTTTTCTTCTCTGTGGGTTCTGAGGGTCCAGCCTCTGGCTCTTCGTCCGAAGAGCTCTCGAGGTCCCTTGCCTCAATTAATTCCTTCGCCAGCTGTGCCGAAAAGAATTTGTAGGAGATGCCGGCCTCTCGCAGGTGCTTGGCCCAGGCCCTTCGCTGCATTGAAGTCATCATATCAGCTTTGTTAATGAGAAGCAAGTTTTCTTTCTTGGGGTCGACCGCCTTGACATATAACTCGAGATCTTCCGATCGGAAGAGTAGGGGGTTTCGAGCATCGACAATTTGGACAATGAGGTCTGATCGTTCAATAACTCGCCATAGCTGGCGCCAGACTTCAAGGTTTCGTTCAAATGGGGTCATGAGCAGATCATTGTTCTCCTGAAGCTCTGCAAGTCCTCGTCTCCAGTTCAAAAAAGACTCACGTTCCCTTCTGTCCAACTCTTCGGGTGTTGTCGATACATCCCACTGCGGCCTTCGGGGCACCGTCAGACGACCCTTGTGAAGTTTGTGCTTGCCGAGAACGGCTCTCTCTTCAGTAGATGAGAGTAGATAAGGGTTCTTCTGGTCGACATGGATAATCTTGACGTTGTTCATTTTCTCAGCCGTAAAGTCAGTACCAGCCAATTCGGCGGTCGCCAAGAACTCGTCGAGAGCGCCTTGCTCCGTAACGGAGCGCATCTTGACCCAGGCGGCATCCTGCTTCTCATTTGTGAGATATTCCTCTCCGGTGGCGTGGTTGATTCTGGTGACCGCCGATGTTCGCTTCCTGTCGCTACCTTTGCCCTTTCCGAACCGATCGTTCATCAGGGTATTGCCCAACCCCACGGACTTTTTGGACTTTGCCAGAACCATTTTGGCGGCCGTGTCCTTTTAAAAAATCGCTTGATTCTCAGGCAGTAAGTACAGCACGTATCTACACTAGAGACACGATAGAAATGATGGATGGTGGTGGACAAAAGAGTGTGTCCGTATCTAGATTGAGGGCATGAGGATGAAGTGACTCTGCCCCGCTGAATAATGCCCGTGATGGAGGGGCAAATTTTCGGCCAGGCCGTGCCTTTTCTTCATTAGCACTGCCCTAGCACCTCGAAGTAGGGTTAGCTTCACAGTGTCCACATTCGGGATAACTGTGTGATTAATGATAAGGATTTTTTTGTGTCCCCCGCTGGGTTTTTCTTGCGCCCGGAGAAGTGGGATTCGCAGCCTAACCGCGATTCCTCTCCCGATACCCTCATCTTACAAAGAAAGGCCTTGCTCCCTTGGTTGCCAAGATGGCTCGTGGAAAGTGGATGTAAGTTATGCGCATAGCGCTTCACTGTGCATTACCTCAACTGACTTTGTTCATTTAGCGACAAGAAGACGGCGCAGCACTTTACGCTCGTCCACCGACCGCAAAATGACCCTCTCATCCACGACGAAAATGCGCCTTCCATGGTGCTCAACCCCGTCGCCGGCTCCTCTAAAATCAAGCATCTAGATGACTTGGCTTCTGAGCTGGGCTACGAGGCTGAGGGCATGCGCGCAAACGAAGGTGAAGCCGCCAGCCACGGTATTTACTACGACGACACCGAATATGATTACATGCAGCACATGCGAGACCTCAACTCGGGAGGAGGCGAGGTTGTGTTCATCGAGTCTACAGATTCGGCAAACAAGAACAAGGGGAAACAGAAGGAGTCGCTGGTGGATGCCCTGAAAAAGCTGGACCTTGAACAGAAGTCGAGCGATGTCCTGGACGACGAAATTCTGCCATCCAAGAATCTTACCAGAGTTACCTATGAGGCGCAACAGGACATCCCTGATGCCATCAAGGGCTTTCAACCCGACATGGACCCCCGATTGAGAGAGGTCTTGGAAGCTTTGGAGGATGATGCCTATGTGGAGGAGGACGAAGATGTTTTTAAGCAGCTCGCCAAGGATGGCCAGGAGATTGACGAATACGAATTCGAAGACCAATATTATGATGATGACGAAGGATGGGAGTCGGATGACACTGCAAAGCCCACCAAAGAGTACAAGGATGACGAGGTCCCCCAGCTTGTCAAGGCCGCTGAGCAACCCGAGGAAGGGCCCTCTCAAGACTGGATGGAAGATTTCAAAAAGTTCAAAAAGGACCAAAAGGGAAGCCGGACGCCAGGAGCGCCCTCGCAATCCGAGGCACAGTCTAATTGGACCATGACCACAAATGGAGGCAAGCGAAAGAAGAGAAAGGGTGCACTCACAAATCCGTCAACATACTCCATGACCTCATCGTCGCTTGTACGAACAGAGCAGATGGGAATTCTTGACGCGAGGTTTGAGAAGATTGAGGAGGCATACAACGAGGACTTCCCGGATGATGACATGCAGTCTGTTTCAGCCATCTCAACGGCATCCAGCGTGCAAGGCCCCATCCGCGGTGATTTTGATAACATCCTCGACGACTTTCTTGGAAACTACACTAAGCCGGGAAAGAGGACAAACAAAAAGACCAAGGCTCAGACTGGGTTGGAACAACTGGATGAAATCAGGAAAGGACTTGGACCGGCCCGTATTCGTGGCCGGATAAGGTAAATACATTTTGGGCTGGGATCGGATCGGAATCGGGTCATAAAAATAGAGGTACTGCTGTAATGAATCTGAATGAAGTCCTTTTTTCTCTCTTTTTTTTTCATACCACATCATACGCAGATCGTGTAATTTGTGTCGTCTGATTCTGATTCTGGTGCTAGCTTAGGAAGAGGCTGAAATGAAACTGTCACGTGGCGGTGTGGATTTCGGCAGGCAAATCGCAGAGCTCCTACAAAGGTGTCACAGCTCCATGTGTAGACAGCGCCGCTTTGAGATGAGCATGGTCCAAAATGATGGAGAAGCCGCTGGTGCAATGTGAGAATAATTAAATCGATGGGGTTGAAATTATCCAGCATTCAAACTTATTTGCCTATTCTTCAACTTGGTTATTGGTGAACGCACGTTAATCGAAGATGTTTCATCTGCCTAGCTGTCTGCACTTACAGGCTGACGAACCGTAAAGGTATAGCAGCGATGGCGCTAGTCCTCTTCTGGGACACGCGCCACACCCCGTGGCAAAACGCATCTTCTTTGCCAACTCCAACCAGTCCTAGACCTTACATCCCAACCTCAAAACTCCACACGCCAACGAACACGAGTTGCCCTCGCTGTCACCACGCATTTCACGCGTTGCCGTCCCTCCCCCATGGTTAAACGATTACCTAGATGACTGCGACGTCCGTTGCGTCATCAAGCCAAATGTTTTCTTCGGCCTTCGGCCAGCCGACGCGGAGCCCGACTCCAGCGTTCAACCCATTTGCCAATAACTCTGAAGGCGAAAGCAAGTCATTTGGTTTCGGCGGCGCAAGCGACTCCTCTCAATCCAAGCAAGGCAAAAGGTCGCGGTTGGGCGATCAAAGCGACAACGAGGGAAAGCGAAAGGCGAAAAACCCATTCCAGGTCAAGGATGCTAACCTGAGTGATGGAGGGAAGCAGAAAGGGAAGAAGGGTGACGAGAGGAAGAAGAAGGGTGCCGATGCAAAGAAAACGCGCACAAATGGCGATCACACGAAGAAGCCGACAACCCAAAATGGGCGCAGCAATGGGCTCAATCCTTTCGCCAGCACACGACCTACTTCATCCTCGAGCGCCGATTCAGACGATGAACACATCCCAGAATCCCACCATTCCGACGACCCGCATGCCCGAAAAGTATACGAGCAGCTAAGGAAGGACAACATACATCCCCCATCATGGCCGTCGCAGCCTGGAAACCCCAAGAACAAGGCTGAGGTTACCAAGTTCCGTGAGAAGTACGAAGCCTACCGAAGTAAGGCGCGGGCGTCTTTGACCAAGGCTGGCCTCATCGATGATCCAGACAAGCGAAAAACTCTGCAAGATGCTATCGACTTCAAGGGCATCTGCGAGGACATGTGCCCCGAGTATGAAAAAATCATACGTATCAACGAGTTGGATATTCACCTGCCAGAGAAGAATCCCAAGACGTCTTTCCCCAACACCAAGCGCATGGTCAAGAAGTTAGCTCGCTCTGCAGCTGGCCAAGAAGCTCCGCTTCCTATGGATGTTCGCTCCGCGCCAGCCCTTCGACGAACTATCGATTATCTCATTAACGACCTATTACGAAACGACGGGAACCTACCCTCCCTACACGGCTTTCTATGGGATCGTACCAGAGCGATTCGACGCGACTTCACTTTCTTTTCATCACTGACCCATAAAGAAATGAAAGATCAAGTTTATGTCCTGGAGAACATCGCGAGATTCCACGTTACCGCCCTGCATCTGCTTTCGCAGGATGGGAAAGCCCCAGAGGATTTCGTTGAACAACAAGAACTGGAGCAGCTAGGAAAGGCTCTTCTCTCTCTACGGGATCTTTACGATGACTGCAACGAGCAGGGCGTTGCTTGCGAAAACGAGGCCGAATTTAGGGCTTACTACCTTGTCTTCCATGCTCTAGACCCTAATATCATCGAAACCCTTCAAAGACAATGGAAACCCAACCTTTGGAGAGACTCCGACGAAGTCCGGACCGCAGTTTCCTTGGTGGAGGCGCTGCAAAGTACACAACACTTCCATGGACCTTTGAAAGATGCCCCCTCCTTGGCCGCGTCAGCTGCATACCAAACCTATCTCCGCATTGTCGAGGATCCAAAGGTTTCCTACACCATGGCTTGTTTCGCAGAGTGCCACTTCCCTCATCTTCGAAGGTCAATTTTGGACACCATCAAGAGAGCGCTAGCACGGCCACGAGAGTCATCGAAGGATGTCACCGTCGCAGTCCTCAACAAGTTCCTCCGGTTCGATACTCTTGAGCAAGCTATTGAGTTTGCCGAGTTGCATGATTTCGAATTTGGTCAATGCGAAGAAGACCCTTCAAACATCAGCCGACAGTATCTGATTCTGGACAATCGAAAACCGCTACCCCATCACCGACTACAGCATCAGTTTTCACAAAATATGGTGGAGAAAAAACGTGGCTCGAGGTCACTGCCTGATTTAATACACGAAACCGTTTATGAAGATTTAGAGGCTTCTAAGACGAACGGTGTTGCCGAGCCAAGCCTATTCGTTTCAGATGCGGAGAAACCTCCCACAAAACCTTCCTCGCCGTTCGGAAACAACACGTCGACTCACAGTACTTTCGGCCAACCCAACGGCCTAGGAGGCAACAACGCCTTCAACACTCAAGGTAAGACCCCACATTCCTCTTTGCCTAATTCGCATCAAAGATTCTGCATAGGTCGGCTCTTGTATGTCATATGCAAGGGACTTTACTATGTAGGCGAACAGATAATCCCATTCAGACGGAGACTTGAGACGCCATGGCCCACAGGATGATTCTCTGGGCAGCACGATGGCTCGAGATGAACCACTGGAGATCTGGCAAACAAACGCCCAAACCACTGGTTCTGACCTTGCATTCACTTTAGGGACGACGTCAAACGGGATTCTTCCAGCCTCTAGCTCGCCTTCGCAGCCGAATTCGCAGCCAAAACCAATCTCTCCGAGCATAGGCGGTGGCAGTCTTGTTGCCAACCCGTTTGCTCCGAGTGAACCACAGACTACCTCATCAGCCTTCTCTGCTCCTACCAGTGTCGCATCAACCGGACCAGCGCTGTCAGCAACACAAACTGGAGCAGTTAAAAATCCCTTTGCTCCAACAGCTCCCTCAGCCACAACCACTCCCTCCCAGGCCAAGAGCCCATTCGCATCGGCGAGCGTATTTAAACCTGCAGAGCCACAACCACCGACTTCTGCGAGCCCTTCTCCCTTCTCCACAAATACACTCACAAATTCGTCCACCGGGACCTCTCCCAGTCAACAACAGGAGATTAAGGCCGATGGGACAACAACGCCAATTGCACCCTCGGGACCAGCGAAAGCCCCCGAGGTCAATATCGTCCCGCCAACTCCCCAGTTTGCGCCATCGCCTTTTTCAATGCCTGCCAAAACCCCAAGTCTACCCAGCACTGTAGGCAGCATTTCCTCACCATCTCCCGCCGTTAAGCCTCACACGGGCGTCAGTCTGGGCGCAGTCGCATCACCACATCCTGTTCAAGGTGGAAAGATAGAAGCCCCCAGCACTACAACTTCGGTTTTAGGCACAACCACAGCTCCTAAGCCCACATTTCAGACTCCCACCACTACTCCACAGCCAGCTCCGATCAGCAGTATCCCAGGACTATCCTCGATGTTCACGGCTCCGCCAACCAATGTTCAGAAACCCACAAGCCCTCCACCGCCACCTCCACCCCCAATCCCTCCTCGTGACTTGATGGGTGACTTGACCAAATGGTTCGTGCTGGGAGACAATGGGCTTCTGGAAGACTTCCAGGCATTCATGTTGGACAATATTTTGCAAGAGGTCTTCAGAAAATTCCAAAGTGCTCAGGAAAAAAAGAGGCGGGAAGAGGAAGAAGCAAGAGCGATTGAGGAGGCTACACAATTTCGAACGTATAGCCTATCGATCAAGTATTTCTATCGATGGCGAGAAATCGCACGTGAGCTTCGTCTCAGGCAGCTCCGTCGAAGCGGTCGCGACCAGATGAGGTCGTACTATGAGGCTCAACGGGCAGCACAGCTCAAGGCTCAAAAGGATGCTGCTCGACAGGCGGCCAAGGAACAAGCTGAACTCGCTGAACTCGACCGATCAGAAGAGTTCAGGGAGATGTTGAAGCACAAAAATCCCAACAAACGGCAAGCAGAGGATGCTCTCCGCGCCTCTGGAGTCTTATCTGGAGTCGACAACGAGGAGGAAATGATTGCAAAAATTGTGAACAGGGCTCCTTCAGTCAACGGTTCAACTACTAGCAACCAGTCAAAGTTGTCACGATCGTCTTCCAGGGGCGGCTCCAAGACTCAGGCCTTGCGAGCACAGCTCCTTGGCGAGGCGCCTGCTAGTTTCCGGCGCTCGCTTCCAGCCATGTCATCGAGGGATGCGGCCAACTCAGACTCCGGTACTCGTACGAGTAGGGTATCCGAACGCTGGCGTTTGAAGGCTATGGGCATTGTACAAATGCCAGACGGAACAGCCCTGCCCGAGTCTCTCGCCAAAGAATCCCGATATGGGAAAAAGAGCAGCTCCGGGGCTGGGGCGATGGGGCCACCAACCAAGAGTGTGATCCGCCGCGCATCCATTGCCGATTTAACTCGCTCAGAAGAGCATTCGGTCTCAAGCCCACACAAACCGGCCAAAGCTCCAGCAACAGACGTGGTTGAAATGAAGCACAAGAGAAAACGCACACCGGAAGATGATGGAGAGCCAAATGATGGAAGCAATCGCAAGACGGGCGCGCACAAGCGAGTGATGAGTGACGCGCAAAACTTAATGAGCGAACTCCGAGCCATGCGAGAGGAGATGGAGGAAGGGGCATCATGGTTCCGAGGCCAAAACGAGCGATTGCATAGCGAATTGGCGAGCAGGGGCTCGACACCATGGGATGAGAGTATTTAACTAGGCGTTTGAGAGGAACAAGTGAAGCTCGGCGACAAGAGCAATATGACAATGACTCTCGGGCAATACATATGGGTGGTGAATTTTGTATCTCTTGTTGGTTTTGGCCGTTGGTCCCAGCACCGGAGATACCCATAGAATTGGATGGTGGACGCGGGTGCCTAATGGTTCTTATTCTATTATTATCTTTTTTTTCTTGTTTGGTGTGTTGAACTAGCGATGGCTTGTGGATTTTACGGTTGTGTAGCATGATGAAGATGGGTGACAGGGATGGGGCATAGAAAATTACATGACAAGTCGACACACCAGAAGTCGCACACAGGAAGGGCAAGCCATTGATTCGTGAAAAGGGATTTTAGTTCCATCCACTGTGTTTATGCCTACTGCAGAGTTGCCGAAACTCATGACAATTATTGCATGTTTCGTCCAATGAAAAATCAACAGCAGGCGACAACCGATGTACATATGTATTTGGGTCTTTACTAAATTGCAAACAGAATTGATTTGCATTATTTGTATTATTATTCTTTTCATTCCATTTAGAAACATCGCTTGTGGTATCAAAACGCCCTTCGTAAACTACGTCATCGCAACAAATAAGAAGGCAAATGGCCAGCCAGAGCACATCATTTTCCCTTTTTCGGAGGCGGATCAAACGTGGTCTGGATGTTTTGAAACTCCCCGGGGGCGACAGCGCCCCAGGAGCCCTTCTTCTTGATCAGATCCCTGCCCGAGCCCGCGAGGCGCTGGCTCTCCCACACGTCCTGGTTGTCGCGCGTGGCCCGCGGCGACGTGTTTCGGGGGCTGGTAATGGAGAGCCCCGGGCTCAGCAGCGGGGATCGAAGGAGCGGCGCATTGGACCGCGTCGACGTTGTGGAGATTGGCGTGCTGTAGTCGTCGGGCGATGAGACTTGCCGCGGTGAAGAGTGGATGGGTGGCGGGGCAGGAAGTGATGTGGTGATGGAGGCAAGCTTGGGGGCTGCCCTAGTTTGGCTCGATGAGGCCTTGGAGTCGGGGTCGAAACTTAGGCCTGCGGTAGAATCAACGTGGGGCTTCTCCTCCATGGGCATGGCATAATCATAGTTGTCCATCTTTGCGTTGTCGGAATACGGCATGTCTGGGTTGGGCGAGCCGTAGAAGGCGAATGAGGGAGTGCGGCCGCGTTTAAGGCGGGCAGCACGGTTCTTGCGCTTGCGGTACTGCATGAAGACGCAGCCGGACAGGACGAGGAGGATTACAAGAGCGCCTACGGCGATACCAGCGATGGCAGTGTTGGTGAGCGCTCCGTTGTTGGAGTTGGCAGATTCATTTGGGTCGACGGCCTGGACGGCGGCATCGGTAAAGACGGTGTCATTCAGACTGACAGGAGTGCCAGCAGAGGGCCGTTGTAGGCATCCGGCTTCAAGAGCAACCAAGACTAAAGACGTGTTAGATGCATATACAGCAACGACTTTGCAGGGAACTGAGACAAACAGTTTGACATGTACTTGTGGGTTCCGTCGGCCCTCACACAATTGTAGCAGCTCGAGTAAGCATCGCTAAGCATGACCCTATCATTGGCATCACAGTAATCATACTGGGTTCGATTGTCTGGAGTCGTGATGCCCAATTTGAGGGCATCACTAAGAGGACCGCAGGCCTCAGAGGTCATGCAAGGGTTGGAGCCGACATCGGTTGCGTTGGGGTATCCAAGTATGCAGTAGTCAAAGGCGTATCGAAGATTGTCTGAATGTGTGTGAGCACACGGCCATGTTGCGAGGCCAAGTTTTTAAACAAGGGCGACTTACACAAGTACCAATCCTGGTCGTTCTCGTCGCCGCTCTTGTAGTCGCTGTCTTCAAGGCATGACAGGCAGCGCTGGAACTTTTGGCCGGCCGACTTGCTGTTGAAGGCGCCATCCGCGCAGACAATCTCGTCGCCAGTCGTCTCGGAGGATTTGGAGCTGGTGCAGAACGAGGCGCATGGCGATCCTGATGTGACTTGGAGAGCAGCAGTGGCCGGCACGTGCAGAAGAAGAGGAAGAAGCGCCAAGTGAGCGAGCGACGAGGCCGAGAAGGCTGAAGCTGAAGTTGGACGAGCCATGGTTCGCGGTTTCGTTAAATTGGGTCAATGGATGCAGGAGTGTCTGCTTGGTTTGATCGTCGCGGCCGAGGCCAGACCGGGCTGTGTAACCAGGCGCCACGGAACAGGGTGAGTTGAGTTGGGGGGGGGAGGGCAAAAGAGAGGCGTGCCAGACGACACTCTTTTAACACATTCCTTTTTCCTTTTTTGTTTCCTTATTACAACGAGCGTAGCACAGAAAAGAACCAGAGGGGAGAAAACTTGGGAACCTGGGCTGAAGAAAAACACAAAGCAAAGTGGGGAGAAGCAGAATGAAGTGCGAAAAAGAAACGAGGTTTGCATCTGTATATGCA
>NAGG01001509.1:0-16456 GCA_003031705.1 Calonectria naviculata
GCGAGGAGGAGGAGGAGGAGGAGGAATAGAACCCCGACTGAGCAATAGCTCGCGCCTTGTCATGGAAGAAAGGCATGGTGGTGACGGCCAGGTCGATCTCCAAACCATCCCCATCGCCACCCTTGGCCCCTTCCTTGCCCATATCCTCCAGCAGCTGTCTGCCCATGGCATCCATCATGCCAAGCCGGACCGGGAAGCTGGCCGGCTTCGGCGCCTTGTCAGCATTGTTCACGCTCAGCAGCAGAAGCAGACGCCGCGACCCGCCGGCAGAGGCAGCGGCCTCGAGAGCCTCGCGCGCCATTCCGGCGTGTGCCCTGGTCGGCGGGTTAAAGCTCGAGTCTAGCACGACTAGGTTGCTCACTGGGCGGGCTGAGCGGCGTGGGGCAGGGTCCGAGGAGCCCTCGGCGTGAGGGAGGGTGCACAGGACGCGGAACCCATCGGGAGAGGACTGGAATGAGCCCAGGGAGCGGGAGAAGAAGGAGACGAGCGACTTGAAATCTGGACGACGCATCGAGTCTTGTCGTGGCCATGCATTCACCATGGCGCTGGCAGGCTCTTGAGCTATTAAAAGTTGTTATGACCAGAGTTGGTTGGGACTGGAAAACGTGGGGCAGCCGAGAAAATGGGCTCCTCCAGATACAATGACAAAAACTACCTCGTGATAACAACATGCTCGCTCTGGAATTGTCCACATCTCAACACCTACATCTTGGATCCCGTGAAAAAAAATGAACTAGATACAATGCATGGCCCCGGCAATGCAACCCCCCAAACGCCTCTCGGCATCCTAGCTCGTGCGTTTCAATCTTGCCCAAGGGCTGTTGCTACTCCGTACTGTGCCCAACGTCCATGACGCCCCTCGAGAACCAGTCGGCCACGGTCCCAAGCCGATCCTCGCTGTTCTCCACGTCCGCCTTGAACAACTCGTGCTTGTTTGCGCTCTCCCGTTGGCTCTCCCGCATCTTGCGAATCACCTCGTTCTCACCAGCACACTTGGGGCACTCTGCCTCATCCTCCTTGTCGGCGTTTCGCACGCATCGCTGGTGGAAGCTGTGCTTGCACAGAAAGTGGACCGCCGGGAGATCTAGTCGCTGGCCGCAGTCGGAGCACCACGTCGCCTGGAACACGACGGGCTTGGACCCGAGATCTGCCAGCTCATCCCGCCTCTTCTCGGTATCTGCCCGGAGCGTGTTGATCTTGCGGCGGTTCTGCGCAATTTCCTTCCGCTCGCGTGTAATTGTTTCATGAAGATATGGCTTAATCATGCCCATGGTTGCCACGCCCCCTCCCGATGACTGTCCCACTAGTGTCTGAATCACTTGCAATGGTGCCATCAGCCCGTCCTTGTCAATCTTGGACAAGACCCTCGACAGCTCGTCGGAGCCCGCTTCCTCTAGCACACGGGGATCCGAGGTGAGATACGCCAATGCCGCAGGGTAGAGCTGTGGCTCCTCTGGGCCGTACTTTCTCAACGCCTTCATCGCTCCTCGCGTGTCCTTGGCAGATGTGTATGATCTGAAAATGTCCGATAGGAGGCCCGCTTGCTCCTTGACAAGTACTGTGCCGTCCTGAAAGTTGGAGAGATGTGACAAAAGCAGTACGTTTGAGCTTTCCATGGGAATATGCTCCCCTTCAATGAGCTTTTTGGCCTTGGCTTCCCACTCCTCCTTGTGATGCTGCCCCTTCTTCTCACCTGCCTTGTAAAGATACATTTCGAACAAGGTAGTGTACAGATCCGTCCTGTCCTCTGGTTTGACATCCTTTTCTTGCAGGCATGCTTCTAGAAACACAATAAACTCATCGGGGTGGTCGATGAAGGAGGAAAAGGCGGTTCTGGGGCGTGGTGGAGTGTATTTTGGTGCTGGTGTATCGTCCTTGTCGACGACGAGAGCCGCGTCACCAACTGTAGGTTTTCCGTTTCCTGGCGTTCCCGGGCTCGCCACAGCCGCAGCATTCATATATGGTAACGGGAGGAGGTTCGAAAGATTCTGAACTGCATTTGCCGCAAACCCACCGGCGACAGGAACCTCGGCCTCGTTTGCCACAACCACTGTCTGTCTGGGCTTGTAACGCCCGGTATAATAGTCGACAAAGAGCCTTGTCGACTCATTTGGGCAATTCTCAATCAGAACGCGGGCGTACTTTTGCATACACCTATAGGTCTGGGAATGTTAGCTAGGGTATTCTTTTCATGTCCTGGGAGTGTTACAAACAGTCTCTGGGTCTTGCCTCCAGACAAAATCGACAGCCTCCTCGTAATTCTTCGAGTCTTCGATGAGGATGTCCACGACGAGGTCAGTTTCGCCATGCTTCTTGGCTAAATATGCTGCTTGCTCATAATATCCACCCTGGCGACACATCGCAATTGCGGTATCGAGATCAAACTTGAGGTCACCGGGAGACTTGATAAACGCCTCGAGCTTCTTGATATCCTTGAGTTTGGCGTAGCAGTTTAACAGTAAAGTTGTGTGATCAGCCGTTGCTTTTCTGTGTTCGTGCAGCTGCTCAAGGTATTGGATTAGATTGTGGATGCGTTGCGTATCGAGAAACTGTCTCTATTAGCTACTCCGCCCATGATGCAATGTCTTGGCATGAAACTCACCTTGCGGATGACCTGCGACGGCTCCGTTGTGTCGATAGCCCGGATATACTGCACCATTGCGCCGTCATAGTCTGCCTTTTGATAAAGGTGATCGCCAAACCGGCGGTAGATTAGGCTTTGCTGCTCCGCGTCTAGGCCTGACTTTTGCGCCAATTCAATGGCCAAGGGAAACATGTTTCGCTGATACATCATCTCTAGTCGTTGCTGAAGGGTTTTTTCGTGGTATCGGAACACCTATGAACGTTAGAACATGATAGTCTCGCTAGTGATGCAATGTGTACCTTTCCGTCTTCGGTAATTGTGTAGAAACCCCCCCAGATTTGTGCGAAATATCCAACAGGGGACATAAGCGTCTCCGTGTGACTGATTACCCGGAGATCTGTGTCGAGGAGCACAAACGTCGACGCATTGAACAACGGATTGCTGGTACTGCTACCAAATCGCCGTCTGATGGCGTCGGAATCCCTGCCGCTTGCAGAAGAAGGGGGGCAAGCGAGTGCCACATAGTCTTGATAAATGGCAATCAAGCTCTTAGGCGACTCGTAAGCTCGGGGGGGACCACGTCCTTCAAGAGTGTATGTATATATGGCATCGTCTCGGGCGACTATGATGTCACCTGTTCTTGGGTCGATAGTCATGCAGCCAACGTCGCAACCCATATCCTCGACAGTTTTCGGCGGCAACCCGTGGCCCTTTTTCGACAAGCCAAGCTTCAATATTCTCGAGGTGGTCGATACAAAAAGCGTGGTTAAGTTCGGGTCTGTTATGAGTTGGACACCGGTCACGGGCTCCTCCGACTCGAAAACGATTCGCTGCTTCGTTCCGAGGTCATGGATCAGGTCGCCTCGGATCACTGTGACGGCTCCGTTGGTGAAGGCGACGGCGATCTGGGTCAGGTCATCGGTGGCGGTAAATGCAGATATCTCTCTGGTGTTAGCTTGGGAATCCTGGGTTTAGGCCGTGTGGCGGGAACTCACAGGGAATTGGCGCCTTGCGTTGTTGATGGTCAGGGTGCTCAGGCATGTCGGCATGTTTGTCTTCTTGACCAGCTTGTCAAGAGCCCAGACCTTGAGTACGGGCTCGCTGCTCAAATCCTCCTGTCTTTTGGTCAGTATGCGATAACACCGCAGACCGCCTTGGCCGATGTGCGGCAGGTAAGGGCCTCACCGAAACAGTGACTAGCACGCTTGTTCCCTCCACCTGTCGCATCTGGGTGATGTTGCCCGTCTCGTGTGCCTGGAAGCGTCGAATGACGTTCCAGGCCTTGCCAATGATGCTGACCCATCCATCGCGCGACCCGATGAATAGGCTGTCAGAGCCCGTGCAGACGCTGGAGATGTCGTTGCCCTCAAAGAGCGGCTGGGTTTCCTCGGCCGGGAGGTTGATTTGGGTGACGTCGAAGAAGTCAAACGACTTCCACTGCGGCGACGGGTCAGCAGGGTGTGCGGGATGAGGCGGAAGGGCGAGTGGACGGAGAGAGACATGGGAGAGCGAGGGGCGGACGTACCGAAATGGCCATCTTGATGCATCGGGGAACGTTTGCAGTTGGAGGTTGGAGGTTGGGGGAGGCGCCGCGCGATGACGATGGTGGGACATTGCACGACGCTGCCAGTTCGGGGGAGCTCTGTGCGGAGCTCGTCCCAGGTACCTACCAATGGACCAATGGAGTGTCGGTAGGCACCAACGAACCGTCCGGCCTTGGGCACTGGTATTCTTGGTGGTATCTGGGCTTTTTATGCGTTTGTCATTATTATTATACTACTTCTACTACTTCCATAATAATGACAATCTCCTACTCTTTGATATTTCGCCCTCTGTTTCTGGCTTCCTGTAACATTTGGTCTTGTCTCTTTTGCAACACACCTCCCAGGGAATGGCCCTTCCACCGTTCATGACAAGGCTTCCGATGGAGAGAGATAGGCTACCAATTTGTAGATCTAAACACTAAAATCCGTACCTGGAAGTATTTCAAGTATCACAGTATAAACTGTATATTTGCGCTGAAATTTTGAATGTCGGCCGCGGTAGTTGCCATGTTTAGAGGCAATTGGGGTAGCCAAGGTGCAACAGCGTGCTAAGATAAGGTGCCTCCGGTCAGTAGCGGGCCCTGTGCAGTCACTGTGACGCTAGGGTCCAATCACGCTGCGGCTGGCTGGGCTCTGGACAAGGGTCGACGTCAAGCTGCATTGGAACGACAATCACAAGCAAAACTCGAGGGTGGCTGATGCGTTAAAGAATAAATGCTCCAAGGGTATCATGTATTGCTATTACAGGGACCGAAATGAAATGTCCCCTGCCTCCGCCTGACCGCGCTGAATCAAACTTCATCATCGCCCAAATAATCATCAGTGCCACCATCCCATCCGAAATAAGCATGTCCGTCACTCGTCAACTCCAAAAGCCATTATTCCTCCTTCTCTGCCTCCCCCTTCGGTGTCGACGGCTCCTCCTTGCCCTTGTCCTTGTCCGATTTCTCGACCGGCACCTCGCGCGGGCTGACTAGCGGACTGCTCAGTCCGCCGATACTGCCGCTCACACTGTCGGCCCTGTTGTGTCCCAGCAGACCACTGCGTACACTGGCGCCGTCACCTTGCTTGGCGTAGAAGCTGTTTCGGTCGCCCGGGATTGCCGGCATGACGCCGGTAGCTGAGTATATGCTGGTGCGCTCGGCGCCAATCCGGGAGGTGCCGCCATGAAGTCCGGGAGTGGGTGGCATGTTGGTTGGGTCTATGTTGGCGCTGAGAATGCTGAGGGGTAGGCTCTCTCTGCTGCCACCCCAGAGGGACGACGGAGCCAGCGCGCGGACCGAAGCATCTGTGTCTAGGGATCGTCGACGTCGGCGCTTGCTGGAGGATGCGAGCGTGAGGATGGATGCGTTGTCGGTTAACAGATTATTGGCCGTGGCGGACGTGTAGGTCGTCGGGTTTCCGGTAGGGTTTAGATGAGCCGGGATGGCCGACGCTGGTGATGCCGTCGGGAAGGGCTGGCTGAATTGAATCGACTGAGCGTTGCTGTGATGTGGGTTGGGGTTGCCGTGGCCCTGTCCAACGCCGTTTGGTGCCATGGATTGAATCGTTGTCAACGTAGTTGTCAACGACCTTACCGAGGGCGCTGGGCTTGAAAATGTGCTGTCTCCCCTTCGTGATTCGACGCCGCCTCCGATTGTACGGCTCGTACCAGCCAGCGAGCTGGCGCCGTGACTTGGTGCACAAATAGACCGCGATTCTTCATGGTTTGTCGATACGGTCCCGACCAGGCTTCTCCGGCCGGTTGTAGTGGGAGTTTGGCCGTCCTGGGAGATGCGGGATGACTGGGCCAGGCTTGTGTTGCTGCCGGAGGGTGCAGTGGAGATGGTGCAAGCACTGGCGCCATTGTTGGCGCCATTTCCGACGGTTCCAGATTCGGGGTAAGGATTGTTCTTCTTGGGGCCTCGACGGATTTTGTGTCTTTTGGGGCGGTCGCCGTCGGAAGAGGATTTGAAGTTGGTCAACTTCTTGACCCAGGTTGAGAAGGGCCGGCGGCGTTGGCCTTGTCGGTCTAACGGGCTGTTAGCTTTGTGGAATTGCGACATGGTTTTGTGAGGAATGGACGCCGAGCGGGGTTTGCGAGGATGCTGTGGGCCGGCTGGGGAAGGAATGGGGGAGAAAATAAGAAGAAAAGCGTACCATGTGTCGGAGGGAGAGTCTCGGTCGTCGCCATTAGGTTCGGGTTCGAGGGTGCAGGAGGACGAATGCGTGGGCCGATGCTGGGCGGCGACAACGAAGCAGCGACAGGTTTGCTGGGCACCAGCGTTGGGCAACCGAGCGGACGGGAGCGGGGGGTCAATGGAGCCAACAACGACGATGATGGTGAAGCAGGTCGAGGATCAAAGGATACCGATGGGGATATAGGGGAGCGCAGACGACCGAGGGGTACAGCCAGCACCAGCACGATGATACAGGAGAGCGGCGTCACCAGCGTTGCATGGATGACATGTTGGAGATGGCGGCTGAATGCGGATCGAGGTAGGCAGCGAAGGGCGGACGGCGATCACGTGAGTATCTGCAACCTTGGGGATGTGGAAGCCAGCGAAAGCGAGGGAAATGGGCATCAACAAGCCCAAGCTTTGAGGCGGAGCAGCTTAGCGTAGCTGGAAGCCTGACGGATCGTTGCTCTAGCTGTCGATAGCACGGCGGTAGTGCAAGCACCAACTGAGATGGGTGTGGTGCGCATACCTGCAATGCTGCACTACGCAACCACAGCCGGCCGAAGAAACCCCCACGGCACAGGCACAGGCACAGGCACGATTGCTCCGGTCCGTACGGGCGGCAGCCGGGGCGCTGGCCCTGCATTACTTTTCTCGCCACATCTCAGCGAGTTATGCCTGGCTCGTCTGCTGCCGCGCACGGCACTGGCCCCGTGCACAGCCGTCACTGTGACCTCTGGCAATGCCGTATTGCGTACTGCTACTAGTGTTGGTGGCCTGTGAATACGGGAATTGCACTCCGCATTCCGAGCACTTCTCTCCCTCTGCTGGCGCCACGCTTACTGAGCAAGACCACGTGGACCCTGACAATGCGACGTCACTGTCCTTAATTCTCCCCGCCGAGGCCGGGCCATCCTAGCGGTGGCTCCTTCTCCACCACAGGTGCATGTCGCATTGGTGTCGAACAACGACAGTTCATCAATGCTATGCTGCAAGGTGTAACGGGCATGAAATCGTCATGATACCTCAATAACTCAGATCATGTCCATCCGCCAGCTCCCGCAGCATGTCATTGACAAGATCAAGTCATCCGTCACCATCACCTCGCTCAATGGCGTTGCTTGCGGCTTGCTCGCCAACGCCCTCGATGCCGACGCCTCGGACATCAACGTCGCCGTTGACTACACCCGCGGCAACTGCACCGTTGAGGACAATGGCTTAGGCATCTTGCCCGCCGAGTTTGCCCAAGATGGTGGTCTCGGAAAGCTCCACCGTAAGCTATGCCCCAGATGCAACGCGACGCTACGCTCTGTCCTTCAGCCTTACTCATTGTGAACGTGAACAGACACTTCACGGTTTCCCCCAAGGGCGACTGTGCACGGAAAGAATGGCGATTTCCTGGCATCTCTCGCAACCCTATCATTGCTCTGCATCACCTCCCGCCACCGGGGCCACCTGTCTCACAACTCCATCACAATCCATAATTCCAATGTCCTGGCCAGAAACCTTCCCGCACCCCCAGCGCACAGACCGGTTAATTTTGACCATGGAACAAAGGTAACTGTTAGGGATCTTTTTGGTTCAATGCCAGTCAGAATTAAGCAACGACCATCTTCAGCCGAGCGCCCCTCCATCGACAGAGAATGGGTAAAGCTGGTTAGGGGGGTGGTAGCGCTACTTCTTGCCTGGCCCTCTGCAGTTACCGTCACATTGAGGAACACAACGACACAGCGCGAGGTTCGATTTCGACATTCGGAAAATTTCGATGTGGTTTCTCGGACATGTAGGCTCCTCGTCCAAGCCTCCCTCATCAATTCGAGCGATGCCGACTCCTGGGTTCCTGTCTCGGCATCTTTGGGATCGACAACCATCGATGGTTGCATTTCCAAAGTCCCAGCCGCAACGCGTCGTTCCCAGTTTATTAGCATGGGCGTACATCCCGTCATGAACGAATTCGGTACCGATGTGCTATACGAAGAAATTAACCGCGTTTTCCAAAATTCGAGCTTTGGGGCTATCGAGGGAGACAATGACCCGCCGCGAAGCTCTCTCAAATCCGATGTCATTTCTGGGAGGGAACTTCGGGTTCGAAAAAGCGTTGAGAGGTGGCCCATGTTTTATTTTAAGATTGTGTCCACGGGACTGACTGAAGCCGATGCGGCTGACAAGCTGGAAAACCAGAGTCAGACTCTGGCCGTGATCCTTGATCTCCTCAAAGCATCTTGTTTTGGGTTTCTCAAGAAGCACCAGCATCATCCCAGAAATGTTCAACTATCTCAAGATGACTCGGCTTTTTCTACCTCAAAAACCCTTGGGCGATCGAAAAAGCCCGAGGCTCGAGCCGTATCCTCAACTACTAGCTCTAGATCTGCTTCTTTTCATCGGCTCGGAGTCTTCGAATCCCAGACAAGAACGAATAGCCCGTTTGATGGCTGGAATCGGGTCAAGATTGGGAGACCTACAACGTCGGGTCTCACCAAGACAGTTGAGATTAGAACCAGAGAGCCAGATACCGTGGCACCGGTCCCTTTGGTTGGGGAAGGAGGCAAACTCCTCCGTAGACCTTTTGATGAACCCTTCGACGAGCTCTCTTCCGAACCGCAAGAAAATAATCGAATGACACCCACAGCTCGCGCCATTGTTATTCCTGGAGGTCGTCTACCTGCATTTGAAGGACCCTCACCTGGGAGCCGCGACTTTGTGTCTGAGCAGGGAGGAAACATACGTTTGCAACCCAAACCGCAGGCAAGTAGATGGCTTCAAAATGTGGCACGAACATGGACGAATCCCGTGTTTGAGATGGCGCAACAATCGATCCCCACTTTGGATTATGGAGATGAAGCATTGCACCACTGTGGCAAAGGGAGAGACGATGGCGTAATATTCGACACTAGTTCGATGAACCTCACGGGCCGAGTATCGAAGCGTGGTCTAGCCCACGGTACAGTTATTTCACAAGTTGATTGCAAGTTTATTCTTGCAAAACTCCCACTAGAGAATATGACGCCTGGGGGTTCTGAGACCCAGACATCGAGCTCTGCATTGGTGATTCTTGATCAGCATGCTGTAGATGAGCGGTGTCGTTTGGAGGAATTGATGGCCGGGTACTTCATCTGCGACGCATCCGACGGCAAAGTGAAGGCTGGTGTCGAGGTATTGGAACGACCACTGGTTTTTGAAATCTCGTCCAAAGAATCTCAGCTTCTGGAACAATACCGCGATTACTTCGGCTCATGGGGCATCATTTACAATCTCACCTCACGGAAAAGGCCGGCAGATGACTGCAAGGTAACTGTTGCAGGCCTGCCGCCCAGCATTCTTGAACGATGCAGACAGGAGCCGAGGCTCTTGATTGAGCTTCTCCGAAAGGAAATTTGGCATCTTGTTGACAGCGACCTCCCTCGGCCTCATTATTCGAGTTCCCAAGCCGGCAAGACCTGGATGTCACGGTTCCGTGGTTGTCCCAAGGGCATACTCGAGCTGCTCCACTCGAGAGCTTGCAGGAGTATGGCTCACCCAGTCCTCAATCATCCGGATTTACTTACTGACACACTTGGTGAAGGTGCTATAATGTTTAACGACCCCCTCACGAAGGATGAGTGTGAGCAGCTTTTGTCACGTCTATCAGCATGCGCACTGCCGTTTCAATGCGCTCACGGGCGGCCCAGCATGGTGCCACTGGTTGATGTTGGGGTTGGTGGGAAGTTTGGGCAATGGCAAGAGATCAGAGACAGACCTGCTAGAGGGAAGTGGAAGAAATGGTTGACGGAGTCTGGAAACGGATAGAAAAAATGATACCCAGGGATAAGAATGGTGAGGAATAATGTCATGTCATGGAATGACCATAGTAGGGCTCAAGAATCAGCACTGACTTGCGAGGGATGTGTTACAAGATGTTTTCGTCTCACGGTGTCATGTGTGGGATGAGTTTGTGTCGTTGAACATTAATCATGTTTATTTTTTATGAGCATATCCTGTCCCCATTTGGGTATCCAATGGCAAGATGCCACTGGAGTCTCACAATCAGACAATATCGCAGGAGTCCAATGTATCGGGACGCCGACGGGAAGTGTTAAAATGCTCGCGACCAATATGCCATCCGCCATGCCGCACGGGTCAAGGAAAATGTACACCCCAAACGCCTTAGTCCATTCCTATCCAACGCCTTGGTATGTGAATAAAAAGACAAACACAAGAAGAAAAAAGAGCAAAGGGAGAGAACGCTCAGTCATGCAATGCAAAAAGACAAGTAGGAAAGGGACGCATGATTATAGTACATCAGGGTGGCGGCCTCCAATCCTTGCAAGACATGTGTGTGTCATGTTGACTTTTGTTCCGCGAGGATTCCAGGTGGAAAGGTTCCCCACATGATGGAAATATTCAAGCTTTAGTTGGCCTGCTGAGATGGTGATGGGCGTGTGCGGAGCTCTTGCTTTTTGCGCTCGGCGGCTTCGAGGCGGCGAGCGCTCTCCTCGTCGGGGTCCATCTTGACCCACAGTTTGATGTCGCGATCCCACTTGTGCCTGGGAGAGGAATTCAGTTAGTGTGTGTTTGGAGGGGCAAAGTTTCGTTTGCAGTAAGATTGGTTGACGGTTGTCGCTTTGTTAAAAAAAAAAAGCAACGGTAATAGTGGGCAATGTTATCGGCAAAAATAAAAATAAAAAAAAAACTCACCCTTGCCATTCCTCGGTGACGAGAGCCTTGGTGTCATACTCGTCAATGAGAATCATTTCAAAATTGTAAGGAATTCTGGCCTTGACGCCCTCAAACTCGGTGATGCGCATGGGCCATAGGTCCTGGCTCTTATAGCGGTGTTTGTTCTTGCAGCTCCAGATGCCCGGGCGGCTCTCCTCGCGCTCGCGGATAGCTGTGATGTCAATGAACATGCCGTTGGACATGTCGATCCAGCGGGCGTCAATGATGTTCCTGCCGTCGCCGCGGTCGATCTCGACATGGTGGGGGTTGACGTCGAGCATGTACGAGTTGCTGACGAGGGAACCTGTGTCTGGGTCGGTGTAGTTGAAGACGTGCTCGGTGCGGTTGAGGTTCTCGCCGACCCAGTAGAGCGTCGTGTTTGTGAGCTGGACGTCGAGGTCGTAGTCCCAGGGCATGATCTGGCCGTTCCACCACCAGCCGAGGAGTGTGCCGTGGGCGAGCCACGTCTCGACGCCGTTGCTGTTCATGGCGTTGAGGTAGCTGCGGATGAGGTCGCGGAGGACGAAGCGGTGCTTCTCGTAGGGGACCTTGTCCTGGAAGTACCGGATGTCGTAGTGGCCGAGCTCGAGGCTACCGCCGGGTTCTTGGAAGTACTTGGGCGTCTTGGTCGTGGGATCGGTTTCGCGGCGGCCCAGGCTGTGGGCTTCGACAGCGACATCGCGGGGGACACGGTAGGCAAGGGCGGCGGGCGCGGTAAAGGAGACGAAGCCCCAGAGGAGCAGCGATTTGAAGGAGGGCATTGCGGGATGGGTGAGCGAGTCTAGGGGGAGCGAGTGACTGTTGGCCGAGACGGGAGCCGGCGCGATGATATGATGCCCGAGACAGACTGAGGCGAGGAGCAAGGGGCCAAGGAGAGGGACGAGAGCGTGTCAGCTATGAAACAGGGCCCAAGAGTCGAGTTTGGGGAGCGAGGCGGTGGTGGTGCCAGCCGGAGGGAGGGGAGGAGCTGGCGGATGTTGGAGAGAGAGGATGGAGGAGGGAGACAAAGGGGCTGATATGTCTCGGTGTGCGCGTATGATAATTCCAAGCAGCGGCAAAAGAGAGGAGGAATAAGGCTGTCCGCGTACATCAAGAGCGAGTGCGTGCAATGGCAGCGGTCCATCCGGGGCAGCAGCTGGCACGCGCCCCTTTGCCCAAGTGAGCAGAGACTGCGCCGAGTGTGTGCGATAGGGACTACGTACCCCCGGTCGCTGCGACGGGACGTGAGTGGTACGCGGGCGGTACGTCAGCAGCATTAGTCCCCACCGCCCGCCCAGGGCTCTCCAAGCGGCAGATGGCCACTGTAGCTCGATACGCGCATATCACGGCACCTGGCCCGCTGCGGTTCCCCCCATGTACCTCTGGCATCGCTGCCGCCACCTCTGCCCTAACACGGCATGTCGGCACCAGACGTTGGACGGGAGAAAGGACGGCGGCACTGCGCCTCGGACTATTGTTGACTTGGGTCAGCTACGAGATTACACCGGTGATTGAGCCAAGCTAATAATGTATCCATCATCCTGTTCCTGCTCTTGGCCATGAAATTGACTTTTTCACCCAGCAACAGGACGTATCCCTGACTGTGGGATGGGAGACAACGACCCGGCCCACGTTTCCAGTTTTTTAACCCGGCAGATCGGACGCAACCACCCACAACCCTGCGCTAGGTTGGTTCCGCGACGGCCCAGACTACGTAACCCCCCCCGCCTGTTTGGATGGGCTCACTCTTGCTGGAATGCATTCGAGGGGGATAGCCGCCGTCGGTGTCGCCTGCGCCTCTCTGTTGCCCGGAAAGCTTGTTCCTGCCGCCGTCGCCTGGATGTGCTTCTATTTCGGGGATAGCCTTGCCATGGAGGAAGAAGGAGGAAAAGAAAAAAGTAAAGAAGAACAACCGATCCGGAGCCTCTCCCGTCGCTTGGTGAAACGAGCATTGTCCCTGCCGGGATCCCCTCATCGCGCTAGCCCCCCTTTCTGGCAACATGTCGTGTGCGCAGTGTTGCAACGTCGCACGCGAAATGAGCCACTCCCAAGCTGACGTGCCAAGCAAACCGCTTCTCCAACCTCTGCTGCCGCACTTGATTACACACACTGTCTGGTTCGGTGTAGTCGCGTCTCAGAGAAACCCAAGACACTGATGAACAGGAAACCTGGGTTTCACGGACGAGACTGAGGCAAGGCCTTGACAGACGCATCAAGTTATCCTCCACTCGTCCACCCAGTTACGTATGCCACAGTTTCCGCCGTAATGGACATCCCACACGCTGCCGCCCTGTAACCCACCTCGTCGATCCTTTACTATTTCTACACAAGCATGGCCCGCTGCAAATCGCCAGCACCGTTCCCACAGTCAACCCTTGTTTTCTTTTTAGGGCTGTGTACAGTACATGTGCTAGGTGTCCCGCTTGCTCCATACTGTACTGTACCTATGTAACATGCGGCATCGTGTGCCCGCCGTGTCCTCCAAACTCGGGGATTTTGTCAGGAGACGCATTGATCTCTATTCGACTTTGCTTTCGTATGTGCCGTCACGACGGAGTTTGCATGATCTGGAATCGGCTCGCAATGTAGCCTCGCCTAATAGATATATGAATGGGTTGATTGGTGCCGAGGAGCCCTCCGTTCCAATACTAACCAGCCATACGGGAAAACGGGGCGCTAACGAAGACTCTCAGCCGTTTCAATCTTACCATCGACCACTGGCCAAATTCATCGGTTCTTCCACAACAGGATCATCCAATGTCATAACGACGATCCGATCCAGTAACCGCTTTCTGCAGCCGTGTAATGCATATTATTCTCAAAGACCGAGATATTAAGATTTCTTGGCCTTCCAAACAAAAAGTCGCTTGGCAAGTGGATACAAGAAAACGAGGATCAATCTGGAAATAAATGCGACCTACAGCATCGATTGATAATCTGTAGCTTTGACCAAGGAAGCGTACACCTCCGAATTGAAATGAACCATACAATCTTGGATGGCTTTTCAATGAATATAATAGAGCGTGATTTCTTAGAAGCTTACCATCACGAGCTCCCTTCGGCCGGCCAGTATTCTGACTTTATTGAGCACTTAGAAAAACAATCCCAAAGTGCTGGGCTTGAGTTTTGGGCTGAAAGATTGACTAGGTCTGTGCTTCTTTCCATCCATGCCAGCAAATTCTATGGATTGCGCCAGTAATAAGCCCATTTTGTACCTGGCATTAATTCCGAACAGCTACATTCCAGTTGTTCGAAATGGGACATAACAGTAGCCACAGTTATCCAGGGTATTGTTTTAGGCATGTACGCTGGTTCCGATAAACCCTGCTTTGGGAACCTATGCTCTAGTAGTGGCGTGGAAATACCCAGCGTCGACAATATAGTCAGCCCCATGATTGGGATTATTCCATGCAAGGTTTCCTTATCCTTCAGCCCCGAGTGTATCTCTTCCGAAGATGCTGCATGTTTGGCAAGTTGCATCAGTGCTGTAATCTCAGACATGGCCATTGATCCTTCAAGATCCATTGCCGATGTAAGCTTATTAGGATACAAAGAGCTTGCACAAATCCGGCAATGGAATACTATTGTTCCAGCCACAATAAACAGATGCGTGCACGGTATGGTGGAAGACCGGGTCAAATTGCAACCTACTAACCCTGCAATTTGCGTTTGGGATGGGGAATTAACATACGTCGAGTTGGATCAACTTTCAAACAATTTGGCTGCCCATCTCAAAGACTTCGGGGTTAGGCATGAGACTATTGTACCACTGTGTTTTAACAAATCAATGTAGGCTCCTGTCGCCATGCTGGCTGTATTAAAGGCAGTCGGGGCCTTTGTATTGCTTAATGCATCACTTCCAGAGCAGCAACTTCAAGCAATTGTCAGCCAGGTCAACTCACATATCGCAATCACCTCCCTTGACAATGCAGATCACATCTCAAAGCTTGCAAAAACATTTATTATTATCGGACCTGGTTCTGACTACATTTCTCAACGATTCAAGACTCTCAAAACAATACCACAGCCACCTTCAACAGCCATATATGCTATTTTTACATCAGGCAGCACAGGCATTCCAAAGGGAATTATCATAACACACAGCAATTTTGCGTCGCGTGCAGAGTATCAAGCAGAGCTATTAGACTTCCAACCAGACTCAAGAGTTTCGATTTTGCGTCATATACTTTCGATATTACTATTCACAATATATTTGCTACCTTTATAACTGGTGGTTACTTATGCATATCATCTGACCAATATCGTAAAGAGAATGCTAGCAGGCCAATGGCAGATATAAAGGTCACACTTGCACAACTTACTCCAACAGTATCACGCCTCCTGGAGCCCACAAAGTTGCCTAATTTAAAAACCATAATTCTACTCGGAGAGGCTGTGAGCCTGGAAGATGTTATGCAGTGGCATGGTAGAGCCTAGGTTATCAATGCTTATGGGCCAGTCGAATGTACTGTCATCAGTACCATTAATGCCACAGCCCTAGATCCAGAAGAAGCCACTCATATTGGATTCGGGGCAGGTCCTGTTACTTGGGTTGTTAATCCAGATAACCATAATCATTTTTGGTGAACTTCTCCTCGAGGGCCCTCTCTTAGGGCGTGGCTACCTTAATGATCCTGAGAAAACTGCTGCAGCATTTATCGAGAATCCCTCCTGGTTGAATGCATTTGGCAGGCACGGCTGAGTCTATAAGACAGGCGGCTTGGTTCGATATAACCAAGATAGAACTTTAGTCTACGTTGGACGCAAAGACGCACAAATCAAAATTCGCGGCCAACGAGTTGAACTTGCCGAGATTGAGCATCAAGTATGTGCTCATATTCTTAATACTGGATGGGTAGTTGCTGAATTTATTCATCCCCAAGGAGATGATTCGCAGCCGGTGTTGGCGGCCTTCCTCCAGGGTGAGAATGATACAGCTTCCAGTATCTACGCAATTAATGAAACAACTTGCCTCCTACCTATCTCCACCCAAGTTGAGGACAAATTAGCCTAACACTTACCCCGGTATATGATACCTTCGGTCTTCTCCACTGCGAAGACGCTACTAGTGACTCCCATAGGAAAAATAAACCGCAAGCAGTTGCGTGAAATTGGCGCCTTACTATTAATTAAACAGTTGAATGACTATTGTATGGCTGGGAATGAAGGGAAGAGAGAGCCATCAGCCCAGCTAGAGCGTTAGCTGCAAATGATATGGGCCTATGAGCTTTGTATTGAAGAATCCAAAATTGTATTGGATGATACCTTTTTCCGCCTTGGTGGTTATTCAATCATTGCAATGAAAGTGGTAGGCCAGGCTCGTAAAGTTGGTATCCAGCTAGCCTTTGCTGATATCTTCTGCTATAATACCATCCGGGAATTAGTGTCAAGGACTGGCCCCAAGGCAACTGCTCTTGGGCGTCGATCAATATTATTCAGATACTTAAGGAGAAGAGTTCCTTCCTTCAGTATCCCTCCTCTCCTCTTCCCTATTT